>JAQIXS010005790.1:0-11892 GCA_034700785.1 Rossiulus vilnensis
TGTACTATTTAGTGCTAATTGTATGGCCGATTAATGTCTTCACGGATATAACGAGCAAATAGGCAGTCCCTTAACGCTCGTTATAAGTTAACCAAGTTTGACTGCATTAGAAACCAGCAATTACGCGACCCCCTGTTATGGAGCTTCCCTGCATGGCTACCTCCCATTGCAGGTTGCATAACGGTTTTTTTTCTTCAAATTTATTTTTAAAAAATTATCAAAATATTCCTTAACATTTGTAATTTAGGACAAGAATACTTTTTAAAGTATGCTATAATGTATGTAAATTTTTGAGAAATAAGGCCAACAAATACTAGTCAACCTTTGGGCACTTAAAATAATAGCTCTTTTCATCTGTACCAGATGGCTGAGAGGTAGGGTGCTATTCTCTCAAGTCAATGATCGTAGATTCGCTCCCTGCTAATGCTTGTCATGGATTTCTCAACGTATGTAGTGTCTTGTAAATGTGCTTTGTGATGTAATTCATGTATGTGTTAAAAATGTGGTTATTCAAGTACATTTGAATGTAAAATTTGAAGGTATAAAAATCCATTAGCTTTTCTGGCATGCATTGGGTTTTCGTTGGCATGCCAACCACTGGCCAACGATGGCCCAGCGGTCATCTTTTGTGATTTCCAATATGGCTGCCAACCAGTGCCCAACAACTTTGTGTTACTTGGGTTAGCAGAGTCGGAGATTGGAGGTCTCTGGAGATACCGACCTGTGCCTCAAGTGCGGAAGTGTCGTGGCCACTCTTTGCCAATCGTTTTCCTTCCCGAAGGTCCTCCACAGAGTGGTTTGCGAATTGTTGAGTGGCTTCAGCTCCACGAGTTTCACTTCCAGAACGTGTTTGCTCACGCCGGTCATCCGGTAGTAGAACCGGATCTGGAAGGAACAATGGGTTGGCATATTTATTGCTCCTGTCTTGGGCCCTCGATCGGATGGAACTCGAATAAGATGAGGTTACTTTAACAGGATTTCTCCCAACGCTGGACAACTCGGAATTGTCAGGGAAATTGAAAATGCGTGAAATGGTCAGTTTGAAAAAGTCAAGGGAATTCAACATACCGATATTAAATTGGCTTCCATGTGCTTCTGTCATGACACCGACATTATGTACCGATTTGCATATGCTATAAGTTTCCCTCATTGGTCAGGGGAATTTGTTCGTAAAACTAAAAGTCAAGAAGTCAGGGATGGTTTAAAATTGTTATTTCTCGGAAACCCTGTTTAACGTTTCTGCTTTACTTTCGGAGATGTAAAATTCGGAACAAGGAGAATAAATATTTTCATAAGTTTCTCCTCAGATTCCTGGAGCTTCTGCAGTCTCATTCCTCGCATACACAAATCTAAAGTTAGCCTGTTCCATCGGCCCTAAACCACGCGAGCTCATCACGGTAATGACTTGGTTCTTCCGGTGAGAAGAATAGGCTTCATTAGCGCACCTTTGAAATCGGGCAGCCGGAAATGAGCATTGTGCATCATGGCACCTCTCAAGAATACAAAATGGTAGTCAGGTATCAAGCTGTTGTTCGTACTTCGAATCAATTACCACTGCTGGTCGAAGTGGCTCCAAGACTAAACGATCAAAGGGGTGAATCTGGGATTCTTACCTGACAGCTGTTGAAGTGTGGAGAGTGGATGTCACGGTGGCTTCTTGGTGGCGGTGGGAACACCGCACTGGTCAGGGTCCCACTGTTACCATACGTTGTTTTGCGCTCTTTGCTCAAGTACATGTAGTGGCCTGGAAAATGTGAATTTGGGGTTTTCAGCATGAACGTTCCAAGACATGCTTGGGAAATTTCCTGTGTCACGGCTCATTGGATTTAGTAATTTTGGACTAGGACATCTTTGAAGGGAAACGTCCTTACCTGATTTGTTCTTGAAAGTGTGGTCTTGCAGAGATTTGTTGGACTCCAGTTGCCACTCGAACTCGTCGTCAAGGTTGTTTGTCCAACCGCACCTGCCATGCTCGAAGTCGCAGTAGGCGTTGAAGTTCTTCATTTGCTCTGTTGCAAGAAAACAGCCGGAAACGCTTATTGGAACGCTCAAGAGCGTTTTGGACGTTATGAGCAGATCGTTAAAGACATTTTGGGGTAAATAAATATTGGTAAAAGTAGTGTCTGGCAACGATACATTGTACATAGGCCTATGTGCCTCAGTACATTAGAATGATTTTACTATCGCAAATAAGAATATTTAAGAAATGCATTTTGTTCAGCAAGAAGATGTCTAAAGTTGACTTTTAATTTTTCGTGAATTTTTCAGGTAAAATGTCCTGAAATTTAATGGTTTTAAGATTTCGACAATTGGTAAAATTTGATGGCGTTACATTTTTAAGGCAGTGCATGAAGGTGTTTTGTCTATTTATGCACATTTGAAAGTGCTTTAAACTGTCCACAATTCGAACTGTTCTGATTTTAAATTGGGGTGTGTTGTTAAACTGAGTAGCTAGGTCGCCGCTCGACGGCTGAGTTGACCAAGTCGTTAAATTCAGCCGCCATCTAGCTGATGGCGTTGTTAAACTCAGCCCTGGTCAATCCGCTAGCTAGCTATCCTAGCCACCAAACACATGGCCATGATCACGATCTAGATAAAAAAATTGCAGACGAATCGTCTGCTTTAAAACCAAGTTTTCCATAGGCTTAAGCTGAGGCCTAAATTAGAAGTTATGTGAATTTAATAACTGCAACAAACAAAATGAAATGACATGTGAATAATTAAAAAATGTGAATAGTTGCATAGGCAGCTTTGAAGGTGCATGTATCTCGTAATTAGAGCGCATGGTACTAAGGCTGAGTCAAATTCAAGAAAACAGTTTTAGCACGTCTGTAATGGCATGAGTAGAAAAGTGAATGTCTTGGTTTAAATTCAACTTGTACAGCAACATTAGTGCCAATATTATTGTACAAGGCATACATTACTTTCAATTTACTAGGACTGAGAAACTCGCATAATAAACAATCAGACGTCATGCACTGTCCAGAGGTTCCCCACAAATATCAACCACGTTTGGATTTAAGCAGGTTTGAAAATTGATGTGTCCAAAATATATGGGGCCTAAAAACTGAAATAAACGGTGTGATACAAATGAATTCAAAACGAACAAAGGGTTTCATGCTAATATCTGGTGAGGGATACAAAGTAAGGACACTTTGTAGAATTTAATGCCTCTATGGGTATAAGTTGGTTGAATTAAACTTGAAATACAGGAGAAACAGGAACAGCATGCATTTCTCTGTTATACAGGTAATAAGCCTAAGCTTTGTCTCAACTGAACTCTAAAAACAGATTTCCCAACATGCAATTGGTCCCGCCCATCATTATGCAACTGGTTCCACTCTTCACTGCATAGCCTGCACTGCAGATGGGTCACTTCACTACTTGGGTTCCCCAGAGCATTTCAAGGGCACATGCGTACATGGTATCAGTGATGCATCTTTTAGGGACTTTAAATTTCTGCAAATGATCGTATTTCATTCATTTGTATCCCATTTTGTCTATTTCAGTTTTTAGGTCGTAAGATTAGGGCCAAACTCGACCTTCGGATCTTAGAACCTGTAGTCCTTTGGTTGGGAATCTTGTTAATATCATGTGGTCATATCATAATATCTTTGTTCATTTGTAGCCTCATAAAGGTTTTATGACCCTTGTATGGCGATATTTCTTCAGCCGGCATATATGTAAATGTTTGGATGTTGACATTTAATTTCTTTTCAGCCAACATGCTATTTTCTTCTTTGTTAGCCTCCTGTTATTCATATTGAGGCCTTTGTCGGAAAATTGGTTCATTAGTACCGTAAAATACGGTGAACAGCCTTTTCATATTAGTTCATTTCAGGGCTTCTTTCTCATCAGCGACCGTGACACTATTTTTTTGTGCTATTGCATTCACATTTTGAGGGTTTTTTGGGCATAAAACGCACATAATGAACAAGCATTTTTATTACAGGGCTTCTTGGCAACCTATGATGCTTTTGATAGGCTATCGAAAATTGCTTATATGTGGGCATTTCATTCGGTACAATAATTAAGGACGTTAATTATGGTTTGTGGTTTTGTGAAAAAGATCAAATTTGAGAGCAATCACAGTTGGCTTTTTTGGCTTTACTGGGAAAGAATGATGATATCTTGGAAGAAGTACATACCTGGGGTCATTTTTATAGTGTACATGCAGATTGAATAATTTCGGTATAAAATTATTCAATGAATTATGATTTAATACTATAAAGTTTATTGTATCATTTCAAATACTATTAAAATAATTGATTTGTAACGCTCAACTGAAATTATTTAATTGCCCTTTTGTGGAAAAGCTAGGGCAGTAACTGCCATCAGTCCGACATCAGATTGCAAAATGATGCCAAAATAGCATTGCAATCAAAATTTTAATGTAAAATTACAAGCTGTAATTTAAAAGAGTGCAAGATGATGTTAATATCATGTGTGGTAGTGATCACAGAATTATCATAGCAATGAATGAATATTTGCTATTCCTATTTTGCTTATTGTGAAAGCAAAGTGAAGTAAAAATGATTGCAACTGGAGTAATTTGACATCATGGATAACAATTCATTTAAATAATTTGAAATCTTTTCAAAATGACTATAATCAGAATGCAAAATTTTTGACTACACTCGGATTTGACTTCAAAGATTGCTATATTTTTGACTTTACTCTGTTTTGACATCATGAATAGCAATGTATTTGAATAATTTCAAATCACTTCAAAATGACTGCATTCTTTTGGTAAGGGATGGCAAATTGTCTGCTGGGTCTCAGCTCACAAAGTCTCACTCACCGCATTGGTTTTTCTCATCGTCTCCGTTTGGGCAATCTGCGGTGATGTCGCAGACCCGATCCGAGCCAACACAGGTTCCGGGTTCACACTCGAAAGACTGGCCGCTGCAGGGTTTGGTGCGTGGGCCTGTGATGGTGGGATTGGGAGGAACGCCGCTGTTAGTTGCAAGAATCCAGAAACGTGCAGTGTTCCAGAAAGAATCCTTACCTTGCAAACAGTTCTCGAGTGTGAAGTTGTCGTAGGCTGCGTGGAATGGGGAGCTGTTGCCTTTGAGGACCTCCAAGACGAGCTGATAGGTCTGCTTCGGAGATCCTATGTATTGCCGAACATAAACCCAGCTGTAATGGCAATTAGAAACTGATCAGATTGGCCATGATGGGAACCTGGCGTAAAGCATGGTGCCAGAGAGCCCACCTGTTGTTGGCTTTGTGTTTGAGGTCGGCGATGTGCACTGTCGGAGAATCTTTGGGTTCTAAGTAGATGAAGATCGTGCCATCCTTGATGTTGTGGGCGTGGAACATAAACGTCAGGTAACACTGCTTAGCCTCTACATGGCTTAACATCTTCACGTTGACGTGGTAGCCTGTTACCCGGCTGTTCTGCTGGCCTCTCAGGTAGAGAAAGTGACCTGTGAAAATAGTGTGGCAATGACCATCACTGCGTTACTGCACCACCATGCAGGCCTGTAGGTTCCACCGTTCTGGTTATGTATCGGTTTGGAACAGTTAGCATTATGTGGGAATGTGTGGGTTCCTACAAATTCATGTGGATGTTCCTTCATCCTCCCAAAAACTATGCAATGGAGTCAAAATGCATTCCCTATTGTCTGTGTATCACCATGTAAGATTGTAGATGTTGCTGAATCTGGGAAATGGTACCATTATTTAGGAATGTGTTGGTTTCTAAAAATTCCTGGATTGGTTATTTCATCCCCCAATATGACCTACTGTTGTTGGGTATGTGGTGTTTTTTGGGAAATGTTACCAGAATTTAGAAATTTTGTGGTCCCTACAATATCCTGGGTAAGTTGTTTTCCTCCAAATAAGACCCACATGTACATTGTATGTAATGGAATCAAACTGCATTCCCTACTGTCTGTGCATGACCATGTTTGATTGCAGGATTCTATTTTTTGCTAGTTATGTGGAGGTTTTATTTTGCAAAACATAGTACCATTATTTACGATGTTTTTGGTTACCACAAATTCCTTTGTATGTTCTATTTATCTTCCCAATAAGACCAGCATGTACAAGTATGTAATGGAATGAAATTAGATGCCCTACTGTTTGTGCACCATTATGCGGGGCTGGAGGTTCCACCGTACTGGTCTGTGGTATTTCGGAATATGGTACTATTATTTAGGAATTTGTTTGTTCCCAAAAATCAAGTGTTGGTTATTTCATCCTACCAATAAGACCCACTTGTATGTAATGGAATCAAATTGCATTCCCTACTGTCTATGCAACATCATGTAAGATTTTAGGTTCCACCATTTCTTTTTTTTTGTGATTATTTAGAACATGTTAGCAGTATACAGGAATTTGTTGGTGCCTGCAAATTCCTAGTGTATGTTGATTCCTACATGCTCCTGGTAAGACCCATTTAAATGTTAAATTTCAATTATTTGAAAAGACAATAAATTTCAAATATCAATTAACAGCGCATGCCAGCATCACATGACAACCTACAGATTATTACAGCATCTGGTGTTACTTAGTTTTTCATCAATAAAACCACCGTTCATTATTTGGTGCAACATTTTCCAACAATTTGGAACTACCATTGAGAGACATCAGGGGCATGTGAAGCTGGATTTCCTCCAAGAAAACATTGGGTGAGGATACCTTCTTCCATCCAACAGGGAAGAGACAGTGCTGCTTAACACGGCTAGATGTTAAATTATCTGAATATTGCTTAGCATGACGTTTTCACTGAGACGTTGTCCGCCCACACGACACTCCTTCACTCGCAAAATTGCATTTAAAAGCTCATGAAAGTAAGGGGCGCATAGAAAGGTGAAGTAGGGTCCCCTTCCCTCAACTCAGATTGCCAAAGGAGAAGAACGGCATGGTGTCAGTTTATTTATGTAAATTGCAAAATAGCCTAGTCGATGTACATGGTCTTAAAATATGCTTCTGGCTGATGCCGGGAGATTCCTTGAATTATTCAGTTAGAAATCAGTTCAGTTAGCGTTATCTAAAGGCTTCTTCTGAATATTTAATACTTCGATAAACCAAACTGATGTGTTATTTATGGATCCCAAATCAGAAACACGGAATGTATTAGGGCACCGTGACTTTTATTGACACACTCTTCCACTCTTCCAGTTTATAGGCATTAAACAAAGTAATATATTGTGTATGTATACGTAAATAAATGAGTCGTGGGCATAGCCAGGTAAATAAAAATGAGTTTATTTCACACGATCTTCAACAGGAGCTATGTATTATAACAAAATGGTTGTTAATTACTTGTTACGCATGTTTGGTGTTACCTATATTAAACCCGAAAGGATATTTCCGAAACATACATAGTGTTATAAGTAACCACTAGCATTCTTATTATTTTAACAGCATAAATTTGAAATGCCCTAAGATATAATTACCATAATTTTCGTAAAAATAACGACTATCAGCATACGCATTCACCTTTGACTATATCTAATTAATGATGTTATTCACCTTGTCAACACCACTTTTTCAACAGTTTCACTCTTCCTTATTTGGATAATGTTTTCTTTCACCTATTTCAACCAAACTATCATACTGTTGCTGTTGCATCCATCCATTTTAGATCCACTCTCATAATTTACTTAAAAGAAAAGGGAAGTTAATATGATTATAAAATACATCTATAAAATACCGGTAATAAACTGAAAATCACGTTAATTTAGGTAATCATTACTTGGGATATTTTCATAATGAACTGCAGCCCTTTTTCCAAAATAAATTATGGCATGTGTTATAAAAAGGATGGAGGCAATAACAACGTTGGGATTTGTTGGCTGAAAACATGCGAAGGAATAATGGTAATTTTGCCTAAAATTCCACATTTTCCAAATGAGCATTATTTACATAAATTTAAAATCTAATAAGTTGTGTTGAATTAGTGAGATTGTAAGGAACGTTAAGTTTTTGATCAAAAAATATTGTATGTGTTTACATAAATATCCAAAAATACAAATGTAACATTAAACACAATTGTAACAAGTTATTAATTAACAAGTATGACACCTGGTGAAGGTCTAACGAAGACCGCAAGGTTTCATTTTACCTGCTATATTATTTAAACAAACTCGTGCTTTTCAAAGTCCCTCTTTGAATGTTGGAGTTCTTTAGGTTTTCATAAGTGTTCAATTTTCATAAAAAACCGTTTCTTTCAGCTCTTCGATCCACCCCCGCTATGTGTGCTTCGTATTCCACCCTCACTTATTCAAATAATGTAATGGGAAAACCTGAAACATTTTTGTCGAGTTATGGTAAACACGATCGAAAAAAAACGCAATTTTCTGTCGATAAGCATTTCCAAAAACAGCTCTTGGTAGAAGGAAAAAATGACAAATAAAATAAACATTTGCGAAACATTCAACGGGAACTTTTATGATGCAGTGGTATTCTAATTGGCATTATTATTAATGTTATCTTAAAAAAAGCTTAATTTACGAAAAAAATAATTTCATAAAAAATTGTTTTTCAGGCTTATCTAGGGTATTGTAATGTCCTTATAATGTAGGTGAATTGTTTGGGGGCTCTGGAATTTATTCCCCAAAAGTAATAACTCATTGCAGTCTCTTTAAGTAGACGGTAGGCTAAATTCAATACCAAATTTTAAACATGAGTAGAGAAATTGAAATGCGTTATTGCTTTAGTCATATCTGAAGTATGCATCAAGTAAGATGCAACAAAAAATATATATTCTTGAAGTAAACAAAGACACCAGTAACGGCTGCCATATCGTTCTTAACATGTGCCACCATATGTCATGCTCAATGGCATGAAGTATCAGGTAAAATGACGTCACATTTCATGACGTGAAAACGTCATTCACAGTTCAGGTCATTAAATCCGTAAACTACTCCTTTCAAAGATGAGTGATGTCACGATGTGCATATGCATGTCATTATTGACAGAAATGCTGCATTATCCTTATTAGTTTTGTCTTATGTTCGAAAACAATATTCATGCTTGCAAAACCGCAGCACCGTAGTGTAAGAAAATGTCTTGATCTCTTCGGGGAGAATGTTGACATTTAATCAACTGGCATTGTTTACTCCCACTAGGCTGCTGTGTGGCGCTTTCATTAAAGATCTCTCCCACTCAAAAATCTGTAAAGTGAGGGACTGCACTTTAATGAGTATTATATTGCATTTTGCAACCGAATTTCCAGCTCAAAATGAAGTCGACTTAGTATTCTTTACATGCAGAGGCCTTATCCGTAATCGTCTGGGTGGATTAGTGGGACCGGAGTCCCTGCTAGACCTGAATTTTCAGCGAATTTTGTCATTTTGTTTTCTTCGGGATTATCTTTAGAGATTGGTTTTACCTTTTATTATTATTATGTATGCTTGTTTTCCGAACCCATGGAGTAATATTCGTATTAGCCATCGCTATGAGTTTTGCGCAGTTTGAATTCTCCAGATGTTCAAATAAATGTGGAAAATCAAGCCCTTTTCAAAACCATGGAAATACGAATAATTCGTTCATTCAGGAAATATCTGTTTAAACTATCTCTTCAAGGAAATGAAAATGTCATGCAGTTTTCTTGAAATTTGTACAATGCACGTGTCCTTGACCTTGAGCCAACGGTGTTATTCTGGCCTGGGAGGAATCGATGATGATTGCTTTGTTTACAACAGAAACGGATTGGTTTACTTTTCTTTATTCCATTTTTTTTATAAATACTTTTTATGGTAATTTGTTATAGATAATTGGAATTAGCAGTTTTTTTCAATTTTGATTAATCCTGGACCAAACTGTATTATTGAGTCCTGAAACAAAAATGAGGATTGCTGTCTGCCACAGAACAAACTGGTTAAAATGTACTGTATTTAAATTTTTTCATATAATTATATTTTTGTAGATTGGCCACTGCACAATTTTTTCCAATTTTAACATGTCCTAAAATGAAATGATGATGATGGCTTTATTTGTCACAGAAACAGATAGATTTAACTTTCCTGCATTTAATTTTTTGGTATATTTTTTATGGATGACATTTTTTTGCATATTATTGGCCATAGGACGTTGTTCTCCAATTTCGACTTGTCCTTAACCCAACGGTGGCATTCTATCCTGGAACGAACCGGTGACCATTGCTTTGTTCACCCCAGAAACAAATTGGTTTAAATTTCCTGTTCTTGAATTTTACATGTACAAATATATGTTTTGTGGAGAACGTTTTTGAGGATAATTAGTCAAAGCACGTTTTTCCATGTTCTTCAATATTTTGACATGTCCTAGACCTAACAGTGCCATCCTTCCCTGAAAGGAACCGATGGTGATTGCTTTGTTCGCCACAGAAACGAATTGGTTTAAATTTCTGTGGCCAAAATGTCCTGTATTTGATTTTTTAAATGTGTGCTTTAAATTCAATGTCCTTGATTTGTAGTAACATTACTCTGTGCTGGAAGGTTCGGGATGATTGCAATATTTGTCCCAGAAGCAAACTGTAAAACAATGTTTCCGTGGCAAAAATGTCCTGTATGTGATTTTTAGAATTTTTGAATGGATTGCATTTTTATAGATAATTAGCAATAAAACGTTCGTCCCCACTTTTACGTGTCCCTAAGCAAACATTTTTTTGTTTGGCACAGATACAGATTGGTTTAAATTGCGTGCGTTTGAATTTGTATACACAAACACATCTTTGTGGAGAGATATGTTGAGGATAATTGGCAGTTTTTCTCCAAGTATGACATGTCCTTGACCCAGCATCACTATATTCTTGAAAGCATTGCCGCAGCAACAAATTGGTTCAGATTTCCTGTAATTTTTATTTATATTTTTTTTTTCTGCAGATGCCTGGGCTTCTTCAAAACCCTGGATGCCAACGCCTGTTCTCAAGAACTTCCCACGCATCCCCATTCAACTCTGACCATGCCCTGGATTCCAGGAACCGAGATGGAAAACGGTAAGACGTCTGTCCCTCGCGTTTCTCCAGATGCACCCAGGTCGCAGACGCGAAAACGGAATTGGATTTTCTCGGGGTTTCGTACCCGAGCCCGAACCCCTTGGACTGCTCGAACCCGGCAGTCTGTAGTCACGCCAACAGCACGTGTTTCGGAAGGCAATTTTCAGCTGGCATTGAAAGCCAACAAAAGCGTTCTCTGGAACTCGGTTGGCTGCCTTTGTTCGAACTTCTTCCTCTTGACCAAATCCTCGGGAAATGGGCGTCTTTGCGGTTGGCGCAACCGGATTGGAAGCCAGATGCACTGCTTCGTTAGCTATCGATCGGCGACGATCGCTCGGGGCCACCGCCGGTGAGTGGCTGCCAACGTTTTGGGGCTGTCACCACTGAGTAAACGCTCAATCGGCCATTACATCTGGCTTGATTTAGTCCCTCAACAGCAAACATTTAGAAGGATCCATGAAATGAAGGGTGCCCTCCGGTCCACCCCCATTAAACTACGTTGTTTTAGCTCAAAACATTGTAGGGACCGTTCCCCATCTGCTGCAGGGATGAACCTGGTGGGAAGATCAGCATGCACCAGTATAAAAATTGTACTGATATTAGTACAGACTTACTGATATGTGTATAAACCGGACTGATACCAGTACAGTTGTATACTGATAGGGAGCGTTCATAAATGACGACACTTTAGGGGGAGGAAAGGTCTCGTCCTTGCATGACGGGGGGGGGGGGGCGTGCGGATGTCCAAAAATGGGTTTTTTGCATGACATCATTTATGAACGCTCCCATGCCAGTACAGTTGTATGCTGATGCCTGTGCAGTTGTATGCTGATGCCTCTGTACAGTTGTATGCTGATGCCTGTGCAGTTGTATGCTGATGCCTCTGTACAGTTGTATGCTGATGCCTGTGCAGTTGTATGCTGATGCCTCTGTACAGTTGTATGCTGATGCCTGTGCAGTTG
>JAQIXS010005791.1:0-11890 GCA_034700785.1 Rossiulus vilnensis
AAAAATATTAAAATTTTGATTGTGTGATGTCACATTACCGAACCACCCCCACCCCTTGGTCACAATTGTCACAAAAAACACACAACCCACCCACCCCCTAAGTGTGACATCATTTATGGATGGCCCCTTATGTTCGTTAAAAATAAGAAAGTATTAATATTTTATGAATAAAACTTTACCTGGATGAGAAGAGGCAGACTAGGGCATGGGAGAATTTCATATCTGGCAGTTGAACTACTGTAAAAGTACAAATTTAATAGCCTGCATTTAAATATTTTTGTTTTAAGACTGAAGTATCATCCAGGTAGTTTAGTAGTTACTAATTTATCAAATTGAAATTCAAACCACCATAAATTTTAACAGAATATTTTACACCAACGTCAATTTGAATTTTATGAACTAGTAACAAGCCTACTAAACTACCTGGATGATACTTCAAGTTTAAACCAAAAATACGTAAATATATCAAATTGCAATTTTTATTGGTTTTCAAGGAAACAGGGGCTGCAAGCTGCGTACCGTTACAGCTCCGCCCACTTTTCGAGATTAACACTGGAGTAGGCCACCTGTTCGTCTACATTCCACCGCTCTTGCCATGGCGCTGATGTCGAATGTCACGTGACCACACTTCCTCTTTCGCGCAATTCCCTCGACGTCCGATCTCATTGTCCTTTTTAAATTCAAACAGTGCACATCTTCAATTTGATCCCGAGAAATGAATCAGTTAGTTGAAAGCGATTCTTACCACTGCGAATCATTTGTGCGACCCATGAAGTGCAAGTTTGTTTTTAAGTGGCCTTTACATCAAATCGTTTACTGTTATCACAACGAAATTCCAGTCAGCATGGAAAACCAAACAGCCAGTCACAGCCGGATCTCCCGGACGCACTATTGAATGTGAGTATTTCTAATACATCAGGCCTACTATGGTCACGTACTTCGTTTCCGTAATTGAATTGATAGTAGTTACTTCATCCTCGAATAAATTAAAATCTCCGGTCAGTTCACTCCAATACCAAATTAACGAGTGGTCACATTTCAGTCAAAAAAGCCCAAGGTTTCTTTGGCGCCATATTGATTTCAAAACTTAGGACTTTCTAAATCTGCTAAAACGAAGTTTTAATTCAGTTTCTCCCAGAAGATGATGGCCAGTTTAAACACGCTTTATCAGGGCCTTTCAAGTAATATGGTGTATGAATACCGTGTATTCGACGTGGTTTTATCATGACACATTTGCCACATATTCAGCTTGAGTATTTCTGATGCAATCAGCAACCCAATTAGGCCTATAAAATCCTAATCATTTTAAGTCGATTAGATCTAGCGTTGTAAACGCCAGATCCAAATCAGTTTTCCGTAGCCGTAGCTTTACGATGAAGCAGCTAAAATCCTCATGAAGCAGAGTTGGGCGGAAGTCCGACGGATTTTCCACGAATGATGAAATCTGTTGTTAATCCCCAAACGTTTCTGGGATCTTAAAAGTTGCCCTACGTCTTCGATGACTACTTCCATGGCTATGAGGCAAAGAACAAAGCTAGGTCAAATTCCTCCGCTTTGGTCCCATGCTCAAAAACTTATAGGACTATTAATAGGAAACGTGTTTGTTAAGATGCGAATGATTGGATTGTTTTTAAACTTGCCTAGAATTTTGCTACAAATTCTTAGAATCGGCCTAGCAACAGTGCATGTGACAAAATTCCCCACTTAAAATCCTATACAGTTTAGGGTCGGCTACTTAAATATCACAAGACCTGTAGCTGTAGTGGTTAGTCACGTGGCATGGAAAACTACCCTCATACTCAAATTTCCGATCGGTATTTTTCAGCTCTATGCATTCCGGCTGCAAATGCCAACGGGCAATTCGCTGCCCCTTCAACAGCGCTGAAAACAACTGGCGCAAGCCAATACCTCGCAAAGATGATTTAATACCTTTGCTCAGTTGGAGACACCAACCACAACGCACCATGGTTGGAAAGGTTCTTAACAATCATTCCCAGTTGCGCACTGCAGAAACACACCATAGGCAAACGTGCTATTGCCCTTCCGGCAAGTTTGTGAATTGCAAGAGGAAGACTTGTTTGGCGAGTGGTAATGCCTGGGCAACTTCGAACAACTTACTAGGATCAGCTGTGAACGATGGCCGCAACCAAGACCGTCGGACCTGCAATAATTCGCCACAGATCACTACCAGCTTGCAGGATAACCTCGCGGGACTGACGTGCATAACTGCCGTTAAGCGTTTTCCCCAAATGGTGGGGCCCTGTCGTGAAGTGCACGAGTGTCCGAGTTTAAACGCATCCAACGCTACTTCTAGCCCCCTTCTGCGGGATCTTCCAACCAGCGCTTTACTGTCTCAGTCGAACGCCAGTGCCGACAAGCAGCCCTCACAGCTTCCGAGCAAACCAGCTGAACCAGAAATGTACAGAAGCGGCGGTTTGTTCACTGCACTGCCAAAGTGTGACTTGAAATGTGCCAGTACGGAAGAGAAGCGTCCCGACTGGAGGTATAGCGAGGACCTCATTTGCATCCGTAGCGGCGAGACAATGCCTGTGCAAAAGAATGATGTAGCATTTGGCCAGCTGCACCAAGGCCATTCTCCAACCGCTCAACTGCCGTGCTTCGTGGGAGACCTCAATTTCAGCAAGCTGCCATCACCTCAGTTGTCTCCCGTGAAACTGGATCAGGAAACCGCAATGGCGTCCAACAGCCCTTTAAGCCGGGGTTGCAGTAACGAGCTGATAGCCTTCATAATGGGTCCTGAACTTCCTTCAATATCTTCCGACGAAGATGACGATGGCGACTGGGATGACTGGGATGATGAGAGCAGCGACGATGCACCGGAAAGCAACGGGTCTGCGCAGGTATGAATCTCTTCCAATCTTTGCATTGGACATGCCCGAATTGCGTGAACTTTCTGTAATGTTTGTTGTCACATTTAGGCGCAGACATCCTCTGATGTTCAGGAGAAGGGCAGCTCCACGAAAAGTCTCTCGGAGCCAAAGGGGGAAAATGTACCAACGCCGCCCGTGGATGCACATGATGGTGAAATCAGGTTCCTGCACAAACAGAGCTCACCAACCGACCAACTGACGTGTCTCATGAAGGAAATCCATTTTGCAAAACTGCCATCACCACAGTTGTCGCCCGTGAAACTGAACCAGCAAATTGCAATGTCACCAAAGAACAAAGGCTGCGGTAACAATATTATAGCCTTCATAATGGGAAGTGGATTTGCTTCGGAGTATTCCGACGAAGCCGAGGATGATGATAGCGACTGGGAGGAGTGGGATGTCAAGTTCAGCGACGAGGCACCAGAAAACAACGGATCTGTACAGGTACAAATCTCCCTTTTTGGGTTCCACCCGCACAAATTGTAAGACATTTCTGTAATGCGGTTTCGCCACATTTAGGTACAGACATATTCTGATATACAAGAGAAAGGCTGCTTCGCGAGAACTCCCTCAGAGGCAAAGAGGGAGGAGGTCCCAACGCCGCAGACATCAGCGGCCACGGATGCGCACGATGGTGAAGTTTGGTTCCCGCATGACATGGATGAAATCAACCGCAAGTGGCTTCTTGCTTACAGCACGGACCAGACACCGCTGGACAAAAAAGTAAGCTGTTGGAATTCGAGACGACTTTACTCGCAAATGTCCGTTTTCGGTCTTGAGGAAATCTATCATCTATAAAAAATACCATAAATTTTTTTAAACTGCATGCTTGAATTAATGAAAAATTACGGATTTATTAAAGTTAATGTGCATGAGAAGTATACCTGGTTAACTGAGAAATCTTCGCTTTGCAGTTTTTCACTTTCAATCCCTGTTAATAACTTCGTATTTCTGCAGGTATGTTTTGCGAGTGATGACTGCTTGGTCATTGCCTATGAAGCCGAAGAGTTCGTGGGCGAGGAAGAGGAGCGGGACAGTTTGTTCGAAAACGTGAGCTGGGAACAGTTGGCCAGAGACAGATGCAGATTCGAGAGGAAAATTCGTGAATTTAGTCTAGTCATTGAGCCTATTCTTGGGAGCGCACACAGAGACAGAATTTACAATACCAGGATTGTGCCTTGGATGGAGCAGCAGCAGCATTGTGACAGCTAAGCCACAGACGCTAATGGTGCCGCAGTGATAGCAGTTCCATGACTGTCATTTAAGACATCTCTGCTTAGGTGTTTTAAAACTGTGCATGTACAAATAACTAACTGCGGACGTGGGAGTAGACCTATCAGCTAAAACATCGCTCTGCTCCCTTTCCTGCCTTGAAACTTGATTCTGAATAAACTAACTTAATACAAATTTACTTCGGTGTCTGTTGAAATGCCTCACTTTAAGTATGACGTGACAATTCTTTTAACAGAACATATACTAAGCAAAATACATATGGTTTAGGTAAACTGGACATTTCAAAATGGGAAATGTTACTTAGTGCATGATCGAGTTTATGTGGGGAGAAAATTAAATCCAGCAGGGATAATCAACTTCAACCATAAGTTACCCCTAAGAACTTGACAGATGTTTAGTAGAGCTAGCTGTGTTATAAAACAGGGTTCCCCCATGTAACGTAAGAAATTGTAGGATAGCAATAGTCTTCCATCTAAATTATGAGTTTTGTACAGAAAATTATTCTAATATTTCTGTTTATTTACTGTTTGTGAAAGTTTTCACCTGCAGTATTCTCTTAATTAAATGCATTAGTTAGTGTTCAGCAAATTTTTTGAAATGTGGGCCAAAATTTCTGACTGCGACACTTTCTTAATATTTTCAAGCAAATTGTGCATAAAAACATTGGTGCAGCCAATATGGTTTATGATCTGAAACATTTTTGGGTCGGATACAGTGTTCTATTAATCAAATTCGATAGATAATTTTCAAGTATTAGATAAAATCCATAATTTGTGATTGTTTCTTAAAAATTTAGAAGTTTGCCATTCAATGGTTTTACAAAAAAATACTTTTTTCGTTATTAGATCATTTCATTAATAAGTTCGGGGATGAAGTGGGTTGCAATAGCTTAGCTATCTATAAGGGGAGCTAAAAGAGGAACCCCTGAGACTAAAAATTAAACAAAGAAATATTGACACCAATTCAATTTGTAGCAAAGAAATCGGCATCACTGCATTTATTTTGAGGAAAAATCCTATTCTAATGTTTAAGAAAAATAAAAAAATGTCCTGTTGTAAGTACAAATTACACAACTGTGGATTTTGGAACTGGTGCAATAGCACCGAGAAATAAAAGGAAACAGTTTGGAAAATGGTAAGCATGATATCGGTTCTTCTCAGATACGAATGGTCCCAACTGACATATCACCACGATTATAGCCGCAATTTAAGCAAGAATTACTTTCCGTTATGCCACTAGTTGGTTATTCTTCGATCTAGAGATTCTTTATTTCGTAGAATTTGGAATGCATTCTTTTTTCACGAAAATTCTACAGTAAATAGGTACGTCCTGTGCGATGTGCCAACGTCACAGTGAGCTTTGGTACGATTTTGGTTAAACACCGATATATCGCTTGAGAATGATTTCAGCAGTTTCATTGTTGTATCGTTGTGTCAGTGGTGATTATAGCTTACCACCTCGGAGCATCTTCACCGTGTAGCAAGTGGTGAACAACATCAAGAGAAACAAAGGCGCCGGCACTTGGGAAATCCATTGACGGCAGAAATTCAATATTTTTTTCAATGTGAGATTGCGAATGATCGTCTTCTTTTCACCAGCCTGCAAGAGAACAGGATGAGTATTTAAGTGACAAAGTATTTTATCAAGTGTCAATCACAAAAAATCCGAAATAAATTGCAAAGTCTCCAGCAGTCTCCATTTCTTTCGGACAATCTGAATCACAAAAGTTACGTGTCCCTACAGTAAACAATTACGCATGAACCTGGAAGTTTAAATTTGTGAAATTTTAATTTCAGGATTTATTCTTTTCTTATCTGATACGAACCTCCACCAACTTATTATTCTTAAGGAAATCCTTTAGAGACTGGTGATCTTTAGATACTGCTGGGAGATAGTCGCTTGTCTTCTTCCTCGTCCACCAATTTGATGCGTTCCTGTGAAAGACCACCCCTGTTAGCAATACTGAAAACCGATTTTGCACTTAGGTCAACTTACTCAGGTGCTCAATGTATTTTTAAAACAAAAAAAATTGATTATCATCACTTTTGATCTTGTTGCTTCAAAAATTTGTATTGTAAGTTTTAAAGCATTATCCTGTTTAGTGCAGACAAATGAAGGGTGCCAAACCATAAAGTGTTAACCGCCAGACCCGTTTTGCAGTGGTAACACTTTCGTGAAATTTGCAGACACAAAGCAATCTCGCCAGATGTAGCCATGCAGGTTGGCGTCCACACTCTGAGAGGCGAGGTGTGGAAGCTGCATATTCTTTGAGAGGCGAGAGCAAAGGTGAGAAACTGGCAAGTGCACCCGATACTGAGATCAGTCTTGAGAACTAACTGCCCTTGCAAATCAGCTCTCTAATGGACATACCATCTGAAATGGTTACTATCGCTCTCAACTCTCAAATGAACCCGTCGATTTAGACGGGAGTATTCAAATCCAAAACCCGTGGCCATTTGGCACAATGCTTGGAACATGCGTAAAAGCTCATATCTACCAACCTGCTTGTCCATGGTGTGTATTGGTATGTGTACAAGATGGCACGGATGTATTTGGGAGGCTGATTCGGGAAAGGATTGCCAGATTTATCCAACAGATCTAAGACTGAGTCAAAAACGAGCAACGTTAGAAGTTTTGATGAGTCAAATCTGTAACACCAATGTCTTCCATATTCAATCGTAACAATTATTCAATGAAAACGTGAATAAATAGGGTCGCCTACCTTCTTGTTGCCCGTTTAACAGCCTGTTCACGAAACTTAGAAACCACGGATTTTGTTGGTATGAGCCCAAAGCCGCAAACCACATCTGCCAATCAAGTCGAGGTTGATGAGGTGCTGACAATTGCGTGTGAACAACGCGTTAGTTGCGGCTAAATGACTCCCAATGTTGAGACGGAAACTTTTCCAACTCACCTACGATTGGCGGAGTCGATGAAACGTTTCCCGTCTTGTACATAAAGTGATATTCCTTCCAGCCAGATGTCAGCGAGTTGCTCCCTTCTATGACCACTTCTGGCCTTCCTCCAACACCGGTCATTCTGCATAAATTGGTCATTTTTCACTTCAGTGCACTGTCCATCACTAACCATTTAATTAATTTCAGAAACATTGCCAGCCAGTTGAATTGTAAACCAAGTCATTACCTGCGAAACAATCCATAAGGATTGACCAACTGATACCGATCAACATTATCATGCCACTTTCGGATAACTGGCCACACCTGGGAATGTGTCTTAGTGTCGACAGAAGTGTGTGGTACCTACGGATAAAACGGCAAACATAATACATGTATAAATAATCCATTATTATTATTATTATTATTCATTCAGGTGTTTCGAATTAATTCTAAACTTATGCAGGCTTAGATAAATTCATCCGACTTTCTTAAAGTCAATTTGTTCAGATTTATCTTGACTCGATAAGCAAAAGTGCTTTTGTTTGGGCAAATTTGAGGAGTTTCCTTAGCAAATTTTGGAATGGTATACATATCGATGTGTAAAACCAGAGGAAAAGGTCTTCTGAGAAAGGATAGAGAAATGTTCTGAAGCATCCTTCAATGTTCGTTCACTCGTTTACTCTAATGTTTCGAATTAATTCAAAATTACAAATTTTTAAATAAAGTCAACTCAAAAAAGTTCATTCAACGTTAAGAAATTAATTTGTTAAAATGTATTATGACACGACCAACACGTTTATTAATTGGATAATTTTGAGAAATTTCCTACGAAAATCTTGGAATGGTTGAATGTTTAGGAAATCATGGATCACTGCCTGATCCGATTTATTAAATGCCTGCTTTAACAAATTTGAGGTTTGTAGATACACCACATAGATAAAATTAGGCTATAGGGAAGTGCATGTTTATGACGTAATACATTAGCTAGACAGGCAAACTCAGGTTAAAACCCGCATCTCCCGACTACAAAACGGCCAAAGTACTGAGGGCGATCGGATGCTTACCGTACTAATAACAAAGATATAAAATGCCACGCCTGTCCACAGAAGAGTGTAGATCAGGTTCAAGAATTTGCTGAAGTATCCCCGGGAATGCCTGACACTACGATATAGCGTAGAAAGCACCAGCACAGCGAGGGAAATCCCACCGACATAGATGGACACGGAGACGGCAATTTCCAGCGCTTCGTAGAATTCCTGGCTGGTAAATGCTGAAAAGCGAAGGATGGAAGTGGCATGATTTCACGCTTCATGACGGCATTGGTAGCCAGGCACTTTGCTCACCTATTTTCGAGCTCAGCGTATACTCCGGAGTTATCTGTACCGAGAAGAGTTTCACAGTCCCATAGATGAGTGCAACATACGTGGCTAATGCCACAAGCCTCGAAGCCAGACGGACGAAAACACTTTGCGAATCAGATGAAACCGGCGGCGCCTTCTTAGATCGCCTGACGGGCTCAAATTTGGAAGGCGCCAAGTAGTGGTCATCCAGCAGGGAAATGCACAAAACGATAGTCAAAAGGTTGAAAAAATTGTAGTTCCCAGTCAGTATTATAAACACTTGCAGCAGAACCTGAAAAAAAAAGTGAAACGTGCTTGTCTGCTTGTCGTTTATCCAAAAATAATTTCTGGAACTTATTTCCTCCCAAGACATGCAGGGTTAGTACTAACATTTACCAGATACTTTCCCTGACCAGCCCAACTTGCTCATACAACTTTATTAATAACAAACAGTATAAATTTTAGCAATTTCTGGGCAATAATCACCAAAATTAATGAAAATGGTAACCTTTACGACAAAACACGATAACAAATTAAAGTCCGGAGAATAATGTCAGGAAATTATGTTTTACCAAGATATTCAGGGTTCGCACTAACATTTACCAAATCATTTTCCCTGAACCACCCAAGTAAATTCCCCTCATTTTTTCAAAATGACTTCTGCAGCAATAACAAACATTGACTTTCACATTGGTATAAAATCAATATTTATTAATAACAAACATTTTCGTAATTCCTGGGCTATTGCATAATTAACAGCAAACTTAAGGAAACTACTAAACTTTTCAAAATTTCTGGAAATAGCTGACTTCGCCCATTTATCCCTGACCATTTTTATCTTATCGTTCTTTCCACTGTAAGGGGATATTTCCTGGTACGAGTCCATCATTGGAAATACTGCCAGTGCCGTAATTAGGATTGATCAGAGCCAATCGTGCGTTTGAGACAATTTGAATTTGTTTAACTGCATGTCAAATGGCTTTTGCCCTGATGAGCAGCATGGAAATACCAATTTGCGAGGAACTTACCTGAGAGTAAAAGCTGAACAATCGCAGTGAGCGTATGGGTGAGAAGAAGAGGAATGGCACGACTATTTCAATGACGTATGTGCCGACAACACCTAAACTGAGAATCCATGATGGCAACTGGTGGGCATACCATGCAAATGGCATTGGAATGCATTGGCTTTCAAAATGGTAATTCAGCGCTGAAAAATTCAAAATAAAAGAATAAGCACTGACAAGTTAAGGCTGGGCAAATAAATCATTTGACATTTTTAAATCTAGCACTACAATTATTAAAACAATGGGCGACAATGCTTTTACAAACTTTAATTTTCTAGAAGGTCTAGCCTTAAATTTACTCGATTATTTGTATATATTATTAAACACTGTATTGATACTGGAAACGCCGTTTGAAATTGGTTTTGAAAACTCCACAAATTATGGATTTTAGCAATTCCTTTACAAAACTGATGAACTACAATTTTGTTCATATTATACGAATATGAATTTTTAAACATGAGATCACAAAACATATGTATATAAACATTCGTATCCATGTTTATATGCACCTAGAAGGAAAAGTCCATCTAAACCGTTTAAAATTCCCTAATTTCCCTGAAAAAAAGGTAAAATTCCCTGAAATTTTCCTGTTTTCCAGGTATTTTGATCACCCTATTTGTTCTCTGGAATTCAAGTAATATCGTATCTACGAGAAACATCAATGCCAATTGTGTTCCTTTAAAGAAGAATGAGTTCAACGTGGCACAGATTGAACTATTGCATATTATTATTGTTTCTTTGTGCTCAACAGTATACAAATAATTCTTTGAGCGATTTTTAGGAAACTGCACATTACTTCAAAACATTTCCCGTAATGTTAAAACTGAGGCATAATAGTGCCTGAAAGGGACGAAAGTAAATCAAAGAGGTTCTTACCACTTAGCTGCCACCAAGTCGGACACATGCTAGTGAGCTTAACTACACCAGAGGCAAACATCAGGCGAAAGAGTAACCATTTAATGAGCCACAGGGATATGGTGGTATAATAATTTTGCAATCCTGCATTTAATTTTAGTAGATGCAATGGTGAGACTAGAACTGACAGGAATCCAGCTTCCAAAAGGAGTATATCCCTTCAAAAAAAATTTATTACTATTATTATTATTATCAAAAACGCAGTCCTGTACTAGTTCAACGTCCACGCAATATGACGTACTTACCACTGAAACCACATAAACGTCTGTCCAACCTGAATAGAGAAAAAGAACACCAAATTACACTGACCGTTTTTACATGCAATGTCACAAAAACTGATAATGCTAATGCTCTAAATCTCCATCAATTTTAATGAAATTTAAGACCACTTTCATTGTGGGCATGGGATCTTAAACAGCATCTCATTCTATAAAAAAACATGCTTTTACAATGCAAAACACTCGCCACATGTCTCACCTGATAAAGCGACATATATAATATCCAGAGCGATGCAAATACAAACATGTTCCGGAGCCCTTGAAACAGCAATGCAGCAAACGCTACAACAACCCCTGTCAGGGCTATCAATTCCACTGTAAGTTGCACATCCAGCCCCAATGATGGTGCCAACCACACCAAAGTTGGCTTGTACTGAAAATTTTCTTGTAATGTTTTGCCAACTGTAGAAAGCAAAGAACAAGAATTAGTAACAAATCAACTGGCATACTGGGAACCACAACTAAATGAAACTAACCTGGTTGCAAGATCAGCTTAGCTGGAAGAATTCCATTATCTCCATACAAACCTGAGAAAATTAAAATGAATTCACTTGAAGCTCACATAAGCAGAGTTTAAAAACACTTAACAAATCTCAGAAAAATGTAGGGATGATAAATCAACCCTGAATATTACAAGTTCAGAATATTGGAAGTACCAAAGGCTGATAAAAAATCTTTCCTAAAATGCATCCATAAACTATAATAACTTATTCAGATCATGTTGTCTGCCATGGTAAGTATGACACAACCCAAGTGCACAGGGGCGGCAGCATGTTTTTAAGACCCCATTGCATGTGACAAGTAGTTTTGCGAATTTAATTAGGCTTATGTGATACTTTTTTTAAGGATTCTGTTCTACTATAGTCAGTACCCAATAGTCGGCATATCAGTAATAGCAATGATAAAACGCTGTAGTCAAAGGAAAATTACATCCATTTAATAGCAGGAACAAATGAATTGTGGGATTATAAATGCTGAAAAATAGACTGTGGAATCAGTTATTCTTTTCCCCACTAAAAGCAAAATGTAATCCAGGGGCCAAACATTCAGCTTTAAACGCAGTTATTACAGCAACTTGCCCTTGGATTTCTGCAGATTTTAAGTCTAAATGGGAATAACTGCAGTTTACGGGACTTCCCAAAAACGCATAAAATCACGAATTTAAGGTTTGGGACGTTGATAAACATGACTAGAAAGTGCACACCAACGAGATGCGGTATTGTAATCTGATATGTGTGTAGGGTCGCACTTACGAGCGTCTGCAACCAAGAA
>JAQIXS010005792.1:0-11889 GCA_034700785.1 Rossiulus vilnensis
ACGTGTTTGGTTATGAGGATTTCCCATAAAAGAGCAAAAACCCCACCAGACTACAAGCTAGAAGGTGCTCCTTTAAAAGTTGTTTTATCTATTAAATACTTGGGAATCACCATCACGGACGATTTGCGCTGGGATACACACATAAGTAAAATTACTGGTGTGGCAAACCAAAGCCTTAGATATGTACAAAGATTTGTATGAAGAAACCGGATACTTATCATTAGTCCGACCTCTAGTTGAGTACTGCTGCCCAATTTGGAATCCTAATAGGGATGATCGGACGCAGGAGTTAGAAATGGTGCAGCATAGAGCTGCGGGATTTGTAACTGGTAAATACCAGCGAGAGGAGAGCGTCACCCAAATGATCAAGGATCTACAATGGGAGACCTTGAGATCAAGACGGGAGACTCAAAGCATGGGGCTCTTTGAAAAATTTACCTTATCAGGTAGTTGTAATTTGGTGGAGGGAATCTTTAAACGTACCCACCGGGGTGGTAGAAACTTTCATTCCAATCAGCTTATGGAACTCCGAGCACATTCGGATCTGTACTACTGGTCGTTTTTCCTTCACGCCATTCGTCGTTGGAATGCTCTTCCAAAGGACAGCCTTAAGCTGCATGAAATTCAATTTTACAATGATGTCAGTGTACACCCCCCATTGAGGTGGCAATTGCCGAATAATACTGAGTTGATGGATTACATTCCCCCTACCACGTGAAATATCACTTGCTGCTAGTAGGGTACTGAGTTGAATTGAATTGAAATTGTCATGATTTTCAGACTTCTCTTCCTTCCTGTCTGTCACTGTTCGGTTTTTATCAAACCCCCCATCAGCGTTAGTTTAATAAATTCAATTTTATTCATCAGTTTGTTGAAACTGCACATGTTCAGGTGAGCATGACCCACACGATGCAATACATCCAAATCGGAAGATTCCACGACCAATATAAAACGAGCTATTCTCAAGCGGTAATGATCTTATGTATTGAAACGTCCTAGGAGCCTTCAGATGAGTTGAAGCAGATGGTGGCTACTGAAATGAACCTTTCGGAAACTGCTTACGTAACAACATACAACGAAGAAGATGAATTCTCAACAGGTTATGCATTTGGAATACCTATTACATGGACTTAGAATCATATACGGCATGAATAGATGTACACATTTTATAATTTGTAACAAAATTGCAGCTTCAAGATTTGGATTACGATGGTTCACTCCAACCACCGAGGTCAAGCTTTGCGGCCATGCCACTCTAGCATCTTCTGCTGTGCTGTTTAATTTTCTAGGTAAGCCTTACGAAATGTTGTTGATGAAAATCGTAATATTACAGATGACTGTTGTAAGTAATTGTACACTTCGTACATCTTGAATTTTGCAGGAAACCAAAATGATGCAATCACCTTTGACACCTTGAGTGGGCAGTTAATAGTCACAAAGACAGCGGATGGAAAATTCTGCTTGGATTTCCCAAACAATAAGCCTCGCAAACTGGTACAATTTCATTACGAAAACGTTGGTTAGCACATAAGGAGTATCTTTATTGTGCGCATGCATCAGTGTTTTATTAGACACGGGAAGACATTTCGCTCACCGGCTCCAACAATGGCACATTTTCAAAATGTTCAAAATCGTATTAAACACAGCCTACTAGGTCGTGTACATGCATGTATTTGTATCACAGCAGTACACAACATCAATTACAAAGCAAACACACCATCGCTTATTTTCTGAAATGAGCCATTGTTGCAAATGGTGAGCGATTTAAAATAAAAGTCGTTCATTGTGAATAGCTCAAAGTATTATATTTGAAAACATTTTGATAAATTCTGAAATTGTTGCAACGACTATATATAGACTAAACATAAAATAAAATTAAATAATGCAAATCAAGAAGTCCAAAGTTAAATCAATTTCAGCAAAGTTTGACGGATGTTATCATGCAACCAAACTAATGAAAATTGATAGGAAATTTTATGTGTAACATTTTAAGAATTCTAAATGAATGAAATAGATTAATACACGCTGCCAATGATAACTTATTTTTACGAATCTGTTTAAAAAAAGCGAATTGGATACAATTATTATGACGAAGATTCATTCGAGTTCGAAATTTTAGAGTACTTTTGGAAAAACATTGTTAACATGAATTAAATAAAGCATATTATACAAAATCATATGCGAGGAAAAATCAATTATCATATAGTACTGGTAAAAAACAGTAAATGTGTTTCTAGGGAGTAATTTGAAACGTGAGTTTGGAATAATTTCTATAACACAACGACTCGGTGTTAATTTATACTCAGTCTGATGCTTTTTCCATGCTTACTTTCAGAAAGAAGAAGAGGCTAAGGAGATCATCAGAGTAGGTGGATCAATACCAACGCAAAAAATAAATATGAGATTTTTTATGAAATAAGTTTTTTAAAGATTTCTGTTGGAGCACTGCCCTACCAAGACGTGGTATTCTCTGAAACAGCACAGATGCTCGTTATTCGAGTAGAAGACAAAATCACCATGTAAGTGATACATATCTGTTCACATTATGTTAACCGAGTCTGGAATTTTCAAAAATAGGTGTCATCTGATGAAAACAAAAGACTTCTAATAACCAATATTGTTTTATGTGCGATCATACTTAACATACTTTCGATATAAAGCAGCATTTAAGACAAAAATTAAATCCTTAACGAGTATCCAGTTTTTTCCTACAAATTTCTCCTGGTTTTTGAAACATTTTAGATAAACTGCATCACAATACAGAATTGGCGGTCTGGATTTGCTCAAAAATTATTATTAACTATTTAAAGAATCTATAAAATACCATCAAATCCCATATGCATGGATAATGATGATTCAACTCGCTAAATCCACTAAAAAATGTAACAAAGCATTCACTTCTTTATTATTATTTACAAAAATGTAAATTTATAGTGTAAAACAACTACTGTAGTACAGTAGATATAAATTACGCTTACTGATTTTAATTCATTACGGATATTTATAGATTTTTTAATAAAAATCCGCTAAAATCATTTACATAGGTTATTCAATTTTAGCCCCTTAAAAACGTCAGTGTTCATAAAAACATTTCAGAAGTGAGTATGAAAACCTAGGCGTGAAAATGTAGAAAGGAATAACATTATTACGATGCTGTCCTACTTGCTACAAGAGAAGAGGGTGTTTTGAACGTTTACATGTGGCGCATACGGCTGTTGGTAAAATTTCGGCAAAAACACGATTTTTCACTAAGGTCTTCTAAATGTTTTCTTAATTAAACGTCATAGGTGTATAATATCTAAACGACTTGTCGGTTGAACGAAATTAGATTAGTGCTGTCTATATTTTTCACGAAACTATCCAGTTTTTTCTCTCTCCTGAAAGGTTGATTTTTTTGGGGTTTGGTAAGCTGTGGTTTGGCACCCTGAAATTGTCAATCCGTCGAAAGAGCTAAGATGCAACGCTTGTTTTATAGGCACTTGTGAGACGTGACAATTCCCTTCTTTATGTGCAGGTCGCAATTCCAAAACCACACCCCAAACTTCGATGCGCTGTTGCGAGCTCACAACGGCTTGAACGTGCAGGGTGCAATCATTACCTTGAAGGGATCAATCAAAAATGAGTGCATCAGCGAAGATGGCAAGGTGTATGACTTTGTATCACGCTATTTTGGCCCATGGACTGGAGTTGGGGAGGATCCGGTGACAGGCGAGTTTAAGTCCTTTTCAACTGCCCTAAACCCTACTTAATTTATTTGAAATGAATCATTTTTACCATGATGGTAAAGTGTACAGGGGCATATCGGTTTGCGGGTAAATCTGTTACAAGTTTGGTCGAAAAACCTAACTGCATGGAAAGCAATAAGGCCTAGGACCTTTATAAACTAAATAATGCTTTTAATTAATACCTTTTATTTATAACAGCTACACATTTGTATAAAATTATGTCAATTTTTTTTACATAAATAAATCAAATGCGAGATTTTTATACATTTTTAACGCTAGTGAAGCATTGTAATACACAGCAGTGTGCACATTTGTTTCTACAAGCACACTTCGGTCATGGGAGCTTGCGAAATCAGATTTACCTACTCAACAAGCGGCTTTATCATCTTAATATTAACAATGACAGTATTTTTAGGTTCCGCTCACAACGTTCTGGGACCCTACTGGGCAGATATTCTCGGAAAGAAGCAATTATTTGGTAAGAACTTTTCTGTAAACAGAAGACAAAAGTGTGGAATGAATGGGAATGCAGATACGTTCTTGCATTTACCATTTCGATTTAGCCTTCTTTCCAAATCTTGATTTTAATATGGGCAGATTACAGGTGTGAACATGATTTTATTTAAGAAGATATCATGCTATATATTTTAATAATGTTTTTCTTCAATATGTTTCTTAGAATCAAACAAAACGCTTTGTACCATTTTCACACTTGCTCTGAGAATTTTTAGAACACTGAACATTCATTCGTTTCATTTGTTTGCATTTTTCATAATTTGAACTTTGAACAAATTTTGTTATTGAAAATCGGGCAAAAAGGCAAGGGAGTAGTAGGTACTGGCTTCAATATTTGCCTTTTAACTGATTCCACCTTTTTTACTTAGCTTTCCAGTGTTCAAAACGCGGTGGGCAGCTGTGGATAGACGTGGCCAGCGAAGACCGCGTAAAGATCACAGGCAGTGCGCATGCGTCCATCAAAGGAAGCATTTTCATTTAATGGTGAACACTTTCCTAAACTAAGAACACACAGACAGCTAGAAATGCACTTTGCATTATTATGTGGAGTTGTACTTTACCAATTTTCAATGATTACCACCATCTAGGCTAGATTCTAGAACTCATTCTGCCCATGAGATACATAGGCCTAACGTAGGCAAAATATCCTAGAAAAAAAATTGTGTAATTGCCAATAAGTAAATTAAGCTGGCTGTTTAATGTACATGTACTTGTACAATGTCTGCCGAAATGCAGCGCACAACATAAAAGACTAGAACAAGTCTTTCATAATTACTTTCATGCAAAATTCCAAAATTTAAACTTCATTGATCATGATTAGGATAAGGAATGAACTTTATATGTACAGTATGTAAATGGTGATTTTTCAAAAAGTGACATTTCTGAAATACCACGGTCTTCGGGTTTGCGTAACCGCCATGAGGGTCAGCTACCGTACTCGATGAAAAGAAGCCCACATTTTCAGAAATTCCACCAGAGAAATAGCTGAGCTTCTTGAAACAATGTTTTTGTTAATTTTGAAGTAGAAATGGAGCTAATTTAGAGGAAACGTAACTTTCATTTCTCCTTTTCATTAACATATGCGCAGAGGTATTTTCCAGTATACCTTGTTATGCATTCACGCCAATAAAAGCATTTTGCACATTACGCATTTCGCGCTCTTATACCTCGTTCAGACCAAACTTTCGGAACACGTTTCGTTTGGGAAACGCGGTATGATGACGTCACGGCAGTGTTACCACTGAACATTTCTCACTATAGCTGCAACATGAAAGCCTCTATTCAATGGTACTCTTGGTGGCGCGCAAATTTTAGTTCCAATTGTTTGTTTGACAATCAGAACAATCGGAAATATTAGGAACGTTAACTTACAGTTATTCACTTCACTTTCCGGATGAACTTAATATCAATGATTATCCTCAATTCAACGTTGCTAGTCTAGTTACACCCTGTATAACAACGGACTTCCCCATAATGCACTCCCCATAAGCACATCCCATGAATGCTGCTTGAACACCCCTCATTTTTTATTGCAGTTACTATGAAATTACTATCCCTGACTTTCCCCGACGTCTCAACCAGTGTTGCACTCGAATTCCAAAAACGATTTAAAAAAATACGTTTGTTTGATTGATAAAATTATAGAATTGAAAACAGAAGGCTTGGTGGCTTGAACAGGTATATGGCAGATTCAAATAATAAAGAAACGTACTTTATAGTTTGTGTGACAAGTTGTTGTTGTAGTAGTAGTATTTAATCCAAACGCAATAATGCTCAGCTGTATATTAGCTGAACATTTTTAGTTGATGTGCAGATCGATTAAGAAACTAATAACGCTGGTTGCATTTAAGTTTAATTTTCCGTTTTACTAGTTTACCTACAAGATTGGTACTGTTAAAACAGATTCGTGGTCTCAACTACAAATAGTTTAAGACTGAGCCAAAAGCATGCCCACAACGCAAAAAAGATTACTCGTACATTTTTGCTACAAATACTTATTATAATTGCTAAATTTATTTTCCTCAATGTAGAATTAGTCGTCAACCAGGGCTTCGGCTTTGATTTGTAACTTCAAAATGTTTCGTTTTAGAAAAACATTTAAAGATATTTGGAAAAAAACACGTTATGCAATCCACAATGCAACTTGCTCCTGAACACCCACAACAGCATATAATGGGAATGATTCTTACCTAAAAAATTCTGCAGATAATGACGGTCTAAAACGAGGACTTCGTGTCCAACTACTTCCCATCATGGCACAGCGGAAGATCCAGTCACAGGTTGGCTACAACATTCCGGTGTTTGATAGCTAAATCCGCCTTTGAGTCTGAAATAAAGTAAATAACTCTAGTCAAACATGTGCTTCTGCTTAAATTCAGCAGCTTATTACAGACCCAGCTCACACCGTTTTGGGACCTTACTGGGCACGGATCTTGGGCAAAAAAAATAAAATACTTGCTACGAATTTGCCCTAAAGGAATCTATCTGATAAAGATATCGCCCCTAAGGCTTCCAGACAGTCCTACACAGTTTTGCACGAATTTCGTATTGTCACCTTTTAATTTAATTTTACCATGTAGAATTGGTCGTCCTCTGTAGTCGTCCACATTTCACGTATTTATAAAATGACACATTAAGTTACTATGAACCTTAAGTGGGATTTCTTTTAAAAACGGTCAGTTGGGCATTTATGAGCAACACAAATTGAATAAATATTTAAAACGCGAACAGTCAGTCGTAATAAACTTAGGTTTCTATAAATTTGCATGAATTTGTGAGTTCAAAACACTTTACGGCGCATTCATATTATTTTTAGTATTTGTATAAAATAAAAATAAATCGTTTGTGCGTTTTATTTTAAAAAAAACCCCAAAGTTGAGAATTTGTTAACACAAAGTGAATGAATACTGAAAAAGCCAACATTCAGTCGTAATTCAAAACACTTTACGGCTCATAAATATTATTATTAGTTGTTGTTTAAAATTAAACGATTTCTTTTGAAAAAAAACCAGCCAATTGGGCATTTATTAACAACGAATAGTGAATGAACACTCAAAAAGCCAACAGTCAGTCGTGATAAACGTAGGTTTCAATAAAAAGATAAAACTTGCAGCTCTGTTGCATAGAGGTGTTATCAAGCATATCTTGTCAATACTTGCCTCATCTGAAAGCTATTTATTTAATGTAAATTTTCATTAAATAGCAAGACTAAGCCTACTGGCACTGCATTTTTTAATCTTTAAAAACCAAAAAGCAAATGGTTAAAACAAACACCAATTGTAGATTATTTCAATATTACACCACCGTCGTCTATTTTTATTTGTATCCCCACGCATTTTATTTTTCGCGAAAAAGCAGTGCACTGCAGCTTATAAATTCCTATTTTTAATCAAATGAAAGCAATAACAGAACTTTAAAGGCCATGGTAAATGTTTCATACATATAAGTTTCTATTAGGACGAAAATAATGTCGCTTTGAACAACTTCTAGTAAAAAACTCCAGCGCTTATTTTAGGATTGATTTTAAAAAATGGACTTCACGTTAAGTCAACGTACTCAGTATATGATCACGTTAAAAACGTTTTGCAAAATCTACAGCTTACACCATCTATGATAATTTCAAACTGAATGATTACGTATCACAGAAACAGTGTGACTTTGCATTTATTTAAATGTCGAAAAGCAGTTTTATTATAAGCAAATGAAAATGATGAGGAATACTGAAGATTGCCAATAAGTATAAAAATATGTTGCGTTTATTAATAATTGTTTTTAATTTTTCTAAATATTGACTATAGTTCAGTATTGTATACAGCTTAACAATGCATGTAGCCAAATTACCAGACAAAAATATTACCAGTTTGAATTTGAGTCCCTGTGCAACCCATGAAATGACAATACCAATTTCCAAAAATGTCTAGTTTGCGTAAAGCATAACATTTACACACCCCTGCTTTTCAGCTAGTTTTTACAATTTAGAATGTCTTCATAAAAGATGTTGGCGTGCAGTTTCCGGGATTACCGTTAAAGGAAATCTTTAAGCGGAAAAATTATGTTGTAAACACCGTTTTCAGAAAACTAGTCAGGTTATTGGGAAATGCAAGGACTGCAGTAACTAGTAGTCAGGGTAAGTGCTAATATCCTGTCTTGAGTATTGATATTTAAAACAAGTTGTTTTCAATAGAAATCTCAATATGAAAACTCGGTTAAAACAAAACCGCATACTTTTGTCACTTTTTGTTTGGCTACAAATTTCCAATGAAAAACATCTTTCCACAGGATATACGGCATTTGTGAATATGAAAAGATGCCTTAGTTCATCTTATTTCGTGCAATGTATAATCAAGCTTAAATTCCTGTGAAAAAACTATAACGAAACCGAAAAAAAAAATTAAAAACCACTTCATTGCAAAAAAAATTCGAAACATTTTGTTCACTGAAATTTTCCAAATCAATTGCTTGCTTCAACATTCCTGAACCGAATACAAGTATATATTTTTCAGTAATTAAAAAAATATTATGTATATAAATAAAGAAAGAAATAAAAAGGCATAAATAAGGATATAAAACTCTACATGTAAATGATAATTTACTCGTTTTTAAGAATAGCACCGGAATAAACAATTTACGTATATTTTCTTGTAGGGTATTTTAACTGTATTATAACTGAATGTGGACCGTTTCACAAACCGTGTGGATTAACTCGTGCATCACTCTCTGAAGACACACGATAACATTATTTCCCTTTGATGGAATATTATATGCTTTTTGACTGAAACTTCCCAAAAAACACGCAAAGAATTTTATAAATAACTGGAACAAGAGCTATTTGGGATCAGGTAAAACTGTACATTTTACGATGTGATTAATAAGCTTTAGAGGTTTAGCAATAAAACTTTCTCAAGACTGAAATAAACGACAATATTAATAGCTTTTATCTAGCATTCAAGAATTACAGGCACGCCATGAAGTCATGCAGTTCTTGTGCAGTTTTAGTAAAACAAAGCACACGGTCGCACTGCAAATAAATGCACTGAATTTAGCAAACAACGAGTCTGAAAGATCTTAAGTATTATGACTGTAAGAAAATTGTAATTCGTCAACATATGGAACGAGGGTTGTACTGACAAAGAATTTTAATTCCGTGAACTATACTTGTACAAGTAAGTAAGGTCAAGTAAGGGGCCATCCACTAAGGATGTACGGGTATTTTGACGGTTTTTACACCCACCATTCCGAAACATGTGCACTTACTTGGTCTAACTCTGCCCCCTAACCACATACATGTAACATCTACACATGTTGGAAAAAGCTGTTCTGTAATTATGTAAAACTACTTTTGCGAATTTTCTAAATAAACAAATCTTGATATTTCAGCGAATGGAATTCTTCATGTTGAAGGCTAAAGTCAGTGTTGTTTTTAATCTGGGAAACCTGCAAAAGTAAGGCAATGTCAGATCCCAAAACCTAAGAAACCATGTTGGTGGCTTCACTTCCGCTTGCATAATTTATAGGTGAATTAGGCCTACGTATTAATATCCATAATTATTAAGCGATGTGTTTGTTTAACATCTACACTTAAAAAGAACATACTTGACGTGTTCTAAATTACAAATATTCGTGCAATACTCATATCGGTCTTATCTACCGGTCTACATGTGAATGTTATCATCTATTTATACGAGATTTAGGATTTTCTTTTTGTTTGTTTTCTACGCGATATCAAAGCAAGGACAAAGTTCATGTAGCTTGAGAAGCAGAATCATATATTGCCACAATTTTTATGTTAATACACGAAAGCCTCTGGGATGGCCAATTCCAAGTTGAAACAAAATCGAATGCATTTTTACTTCGAATGATTATCAATGCATGGAAAAAAATCACATTTTCTACGGAATTATAACTTGGTATTTATGATCTCGTATTTAATTATTGGACTGTCAGCCATGGTTATAATTAAGAAATACGTTTGAAAACAGCTCCAAGAGGAACTTAACCGAAGGAAATGGACCAATGCAGTTGCAAAATTGTGATGCGTTTTCTTGGTATCTTTATATATATATATATCCGGCAGTATTAATGTGAACAACTGAAAATTGCAGAGACTTTTCAGAAATATCGAATTAGGCCCGTCAAAAATGTGCATGCATAAAAGCTCCTGAGGCGATATTGAAAAAAGCTAGACCAGAAATAATTCATTCATAATTGATGCATGTATTTGGGAGATTTAGTCCCAAACAAAAATTTTTCCTAGACGCCTGCAGCACATGAGCCACAAATCCAAAATACACGTGTAAAACTGGCCTATGTTCTGTTGCCCACAACGTTCCATGAATTTATATTCCTTCATAAGCGAACTGTTAAGACAAAATTCATATCTGTAATTAACTTTGAACAAATTTTCGCCTACGGCGTTAGGGGGTGGTAGGGATTAAGGTGGGGATCGACAGTGTAAGAAAAATTATTCCTTAATATGATATGTGCTCTGTAGTGAATGTCAGGCGGAAAGAAATGTACATAGGGTTGAGAAATTCTAATTTCTTTGGAGTTTACCAACTAATCCTTGAGGCCAACCTAACTAAATTTCAAGCAGCTTACATATCATCTTTGTTTCGCCTATACGAATTTCTATATATGTATCTATATACTATATAAACAAGTTGTAAGAAGTTTGTTTTGAAAAGAATAGAAACAACGGACACTGTCCACATGCTAAATAGACGTAATTCGGGTAGCGTTTATTCAACGATAGCCGAAACAATCTTTTTAACTATTAAGTTAAAACGATTGTGTCGGCTATCGCTGAATAAACGTTTGAATTACAACAAAATTTGATCCAATTTCAGTTTCGATTTCACAAACCTGCGTAATGTTTTTTTTATCAACGAGTGAACGAAATATTGCAAATTTCCTCAATCCTTAATGCATTAAGAATTAAAACGATAATTTAACATTACGAGCGTATAGCTTAGAGCAACGTTACTGTAAAAGGCATAAATTCTCCAAATGTGCGACTTTATCTGCTAATAATGATGAATAATGACTTAAAAAGTAGTAATACTTAATTACTCCCCGAGTCAGCAAATAGAGATATGACTACCGGGCTTCGTACGGGTTAACTCGTAAAAACAAAAATAATAATTAATGCAGCAGCGACGGCTTTTAGTTGTTGTTTTAAGGCGTTTAAACAAAACAGATCGGATGGCGCCCAGCAGCAACAAAATTGTAACCAGGCAGTGGATCAGTGAAGAACTATTCCTATTAAGCCCTTACATTATGTCCTTAGTATAATTTGAGATTTACTGTAAGTGAAGTAATACAATACAACAGGTTTTGAGAAATTCCTGCTTTACAATATTTAAGCTTTATCATAGCAGGATTGCTATAGAATTTTTTTAAATTCCATAACGTTCAGTTTTTTTCAAACAAAATTCTTGACCAATGAAAATGCAGATACATTTATATGCAAATGCATCGTATGTGGTACAGAATCAAAAAAATTGGAATAGAATATTCCGATAGATGCAGTACAGTCTGAGTCTTACATTTCTTCTATGATGACACACCTTCAGAATAGTGCTGTGCTTTTCGAATATTCGAACATTCGCTTATTCGAAATCCGAAATAAATTTTGAGTTCGAATATTCGA
>JAQIXS010005793.1:0-11884 GCA_034700785.1 Rossiulus vilnensis
GGTGGTCCATAAATTACAAAGCGCTACATGGGGATGGGAGTGTTTTTCTTAATGTTACGTTACGTTTTGGCACGTACTTAAAGTATTAATATAGTAGCATTTCGAATCAGTTTTTTTTCTATTTAACGAAACCTTTCCTTATTCAAGTGTTTGTATTTTTAGAAATGCTACATGTCTAGGCAGGCCAATAAGAGGGTGTGAAGGGGTCCATCATACCTGATCTGGGGTCAAAACGGGGACCCAGGAGCTAAAGGCGGGGAAGGCGCTGGGATCTCATAAAATATTTGCGTAGGTAATATTTTGTGTAAATACCAACTTGTTATAGGTCAACAAAAATACGTTATGCATGTTTTGTGCATTTGGTGGGCGTATGAAAAATACATTCGAAAAGTCTTATGTAATTGAAGATATTTTTCACACCCCCTACCCCTATGTAACTTGTAACAAAACGTAAAAGGGCACCTTAAATTACGTGACGCCGATCATCTACATCCCCACCTTACGAACACCTGCAACTTTAAAAAAGATACCATGGGGATGGGGAGTATGAAAAATACCTTAAAATAGCGATGCATAATTGATGGACCAACCCATGCCGTTGGAAACCATGTTGCTGAAGTAAAACCTATTACGCGTAGTTCAATGTCCGTGTTGCTAGGATTACTAAAACATACTTTAAAAGATCAACCCCGCTTTATTGAAAATTGGGATTTCGGTCAATCATAATTAAAATCGAATCAACCTGCTATATGTAGTGCAGAGGTCGAAATATTCGAACGTTCATTCGTACTTAGGCACAGGAAAATTTGGAAAATCATTGTCTGCGAAATTCCTGTTTTGCACTTTGAAACACGTTTTCATGCATTCTTCTAGGGACGAAAAGTTATTGCCATTCGAATGACATCCGCCGTAGACGAAATTTCGACAACTCCGCTGTTTAGAATCGTAGTACCAATTGGCAAAGTAGCCTCGACACGGTCCAGTATAAGGATCCAGAGAACACTTGTCTTGGTAAAAAAAATACGAATTAATAGACGGAACATATTATTAGGAATATTAGGAATTTCTAGACTACAAATTATTACCTTGACTGGAAATCACTTTGCTGTCGGATAAACAAATCGTTGTCGAAAGTGCAACGGCAAGCGCAAAGACTTTCACACCAGAGATATGCATCTTCGCAGAATCAACTTCTACTGCAAATTTCCAATTTTAAATTACGCTCAAGTACCTTCCCTGAAATTCCTTCCGACCATGACTTAACCCGATGCTCCGCCTCCAAATTCGCTGTTGGTCGAAACGTAATCATTTTTGTCCACGTGGTATATCATGAGTCACCCTGATGACATTGAAAATTGAAATCACGAATTTTTTTAATGAAATTTCAATAAAAGAAATTGAGCAGAACTAATTGCTTCCAAGATAAATAGCGTACAAATATCACTAAATTAACTACATGGTCTGCTTAGTCAGATTTCGTTACTTTCAAATTCAAAATCAAATTACAACTAGCCTGTTTTACTGCTGCAATTATCTGTGTATAATGACCATATCGATACCATGATTAAAAATAAAATTAATTAATATTAATTTTTATTTTGTTCAGTGTGATAGGGGAGGAGGAGGGGGATGGGGGAGTAATAAAAACTGGACAAAGGTGGACAGTTGAAACCAAGCATTAGTCCAGTAATTAAGAAACTTTACTCGGAAGTGGTTATTATAGTCAAAAAACATCTGGTTGTACTAAGGTAAAACGTTTAGTAAAAATAAATAGCGTTCCCAATGTCAGCAGATGATTCCATATTGAAAAAAAATATTTTAATCTTAAAAATACATTTTAAATACTACAAATAATCTGTGGTGCTTAAAAAGCATCGATATATTAAAAACTAGCGAATCACCGGTAAGCCACTTGTGCAATGCAATTTTGTTTTACTTTTTTAATATTACTTTTCGTAGGAATTTATGGTGGTGCTATCACTTCTCCTGTGCATGTGTAAGGCCACGATACTAAAACGACAAACAAATCATTCATGAACATTAGATAAAGATTCAGTGCTACTTTTAATGGAAGATCATACAGAAAAAAACTATCTAAATGTCTGTTTTAGACAAGGTGGAAAGGAAAAATGTGCCAAAAAGGGGCGAAGGGGGTGGGAAGCTAGAAAGAGACGTTGTCTACTTTTGATCGATCATCAATTTAGTAAATTAGTAATCAGGCTAGAATTTGATTAGTAAGTTTGGTTTAACCTCCAAACACTCAAATGAAAAAAAGGTGGTAGATTGGGAGAGGCAAGACGTATTCAAATCTATCCCTCAAATGGAAAATCAACATTGCTATGAGCTTGCTTAGTGAACGATACAAAAACTTATTTCTTCTTACATGATTAATATTAATGGGATGATGAGAATGCCCGCCGACATTAAAAAGACAGTTTCTGGAAATGTTGCTTCAGTAGCATTGTACGTTTGAGTGTAAAGAAGGCTGGACAGGAAAGGCGTGATAGCTTCAAAAGATCCCATAACGGAGTAAACTTTTCCTGAAGAAAAAAAAACACAAAAAATAGTTACAAATTATATTTATTTATTTATTTTTCCAGGAACTCCATAAAAATACCGGACCTTGCTCGTTGCCGGGCACCAGCTTCGAAATGGTGGATCTCAAACCTAACGAAGTTATGCCAGAAACGCACACTGGAACGCACACTAAAATAAATGCAAATAACAGGAAATATTAGCGATTAGGTCATCCGTAAAAAACCCTTTCAAAATAATCTGGTAAAACTAACTGAAGCGCGATTAAAACCAACGCACTGGAGCATTTTCTATGAGTAAAATGGATCAACTTCCTATGATGTAAAACTACAATGAAAGTACCCTACAACCAGTAATGGAATACCATGTGGTAGGGGGTGATAATGTGCAGAATAAAATTGTGATAAATAAGTTAAATTATAGCAGCGTTTTTCAAATCGATCGTATTCTCGATAAACCTATTACCTGGATGATGTTCAGAAATTCAGCTCCCAACTTTATTTAAAAATCCCTGTTTAAAAAGAAGAATCCTAAAGCGCAGGTACAAATTCCTGTTTAATGTAAAACAACTGGTACTATTATTGTTTCTACTGACATTGAATATTTTTGAATGCACATGTTTTAGGATACCCTAAGTAGGCCAAGTTTTCCTCCCCAAAACTAACAATCAGGAAAAACACGAGTAGTCATCCTATTTAATAGGTATCAGTGATTCAGAAATAATCAATGAGTGCAAATAAAACGACCATTTTTACGTAATGCCCTTGACCTATTCATATATTTGTTACAGGATGTGACGTACACAATGACGGATCTCCAGGACCTTCAACCATTAGTTCATTTAATCTGTTAATCGTTATTTTACTTGCCATGTACATTTGCAATGAGCTGTGTGAAATACAGATCGGGAAAACGCAATTTTTTCACCGGAAACCATCCAAAATGCTAAGACTGGTGTAATTAATATTATATTGCAATTGTTAGAACAGTACATTTCAACTTCGGGCTTATTCGTCTGTGCATTAATTTCAAAACATACCCATGTAAATCAAGGAAGAAGAATTGATAAACGTTAAAGAAAGGCTGACTGCCAAGCCTCCCAAGAGCCCGATGATTGCCAGAACCATGTCGTTTAACCGCAAAATCCTGACAAGTATAACAGCTCCAATAACCAATCCTAAAATAAAAAAATATGAATGTATCGCTTAATTTAAAATGAGCAAAAGTTTAAAAATGAGAAAATCTGAATTTCACGAGCTAGTCAGACATGCATGTTTTGTTTTTCCTTTCTTGTTGTAGATGTACATCAAAATGCCTTTTTTATTATGCTGAAGTAATCCTACAGTATACACTGTACATTTATTGGTTTTTTTTTCTGAAGAAAAACGAACTCAAAAAAAAATGCTGCGTTCTTCATTTCGTAACGCGAAAGATGTCACTGGCCAAATGAAATCTAATTATAAGCTGTCATGATTCATCTGCCAAAATTTACCCAAGGAGGAGCTCACGGAAGACAGTGAACTGAAGTAGCTGTATGTCGTCAAGTCCCAGTGGAATTTAAGGCGGAGGAACAAATACAGCACCGTGCTTTGGCCTAAAATAAATACAACAGTATTTCTTGAATGTTATTAAAATATACTGTCTAGGTTATACTCGCAAAGTGCAAGGGATCTAAAGCTGTCGGCTGATTTAATTAAAGTGGTAAAATTAAAGTGATAAATAATATTTACAATATTTCCTTTCAGAATTGGAGCATTCGAACAAGAGCTCATGATGCATTTTTCTCATTTTGAGACCACAAATAACCACAAATAAGGCAAACAATAACCTGGCAACATAGTATGCCATTCAACCCTTTGTAGTGATGGGTGATCCAAATACTATGCAATGTATGGTCAATTGAAAATATTATTTTACAGAAAAAAAATACATTTAAGTATACACAAGCAATGGAAAAAAATATGAGCAGTACATGTATTTATTCAAATAAGCAACTCTCTTTAATGGCTAAAACTGAGAAAACAAGGCAATCCATCTTTCCAATATTTGCGCGTGGCTACAGTATATACAGTACATGGACATTGTATATTAGAATAAATACTGCACATATGGAAAGATTGGTTGCCTTATTTTCTGTTTTAGCATTTTGTATAAACATTTTATAGCGAAGTATAATGCGAAATGGACCCTTTTCAAAATCCCAGCGCCATCTATAATGATTTATTTACACTGAGGGCTACCACTACTCGTAAAAACAACCGCCTAAACATGAACTTTTGCAGTAATACTTCTTGTAAACATAAAACATCTGAATCGCATTTTATGCAGCTGTCAGGCACGAATCATTTCCTCCAAGACAATGGCGTGCAAATGGGTTTTTAAAAACAAACTTTGATAAAAAGATCTAAACCGAAGCCCTTACCTAGGTCAGGTATGAGTAGAAAGGTGATAATACCGAGGAACATCAAGAGATAAAACCTGGCGTTGTCTTCCCTGCGCTTGAAGAAGGTGACCAGCGTGTCCTTGTAACTCGCCAAACTGAAGAACTTTCTGCAGAAACTCAGTTCTGCAGACTTGACCGCGCGCTGCGCTTCGGGGTCCTTTATAAAAGCAACTATGTACATTGCGGATAAAGCGAACGAAGAGCTGCCAATGATGAACACCAGAACATAACTGTACTGGTAGATGTGACTTCCTGTCAACGTACCAATTATCTGGCCGAGCATTAGGACCCCTTGGACAACGGCCAAGTGCATGGTCCGTTTGTCTGGAGCGGAAATATCCGAAATGTAGCTGTAGGCGGTCACCATGGCGGCCACGATGCCGCCGGAGATGCCCTTGGGGATGCCGGTAAGCGGAAGGAATTCCGGAGGTATTTCCTCCATGAAATAGGCGCATACTCCAACGGCCACGGAGGACGCGGTGTAGCCAAGCACCGGGATGAGCATGGGCACCTTGCGGCTGTACCGATCGCTGAATGCGCCCAAAAGTATGGACACGAAAATTGAGGGCACTGTTTCCACCAAGTTATAGTACATCTCGATGTTGGATGCTTGAACTTGAACGATGTTCTCCGTGGTTATATTGGTGGAGTTCATGCATTCCGTATCGTTGACGCCAAACGTGAAAATACACACCTGGGTAATGGAGAAAATATGCTTAAATACCTAGGAATTATGGAAAACCAGGGCCCTCCAGAAAACTCTAAAAATGCGTAATTTGATGAAAAACACCAAAAAGGATCCCATTTTCAAATACTTATTTTAAATGTTCAGCTTAATTCAATTCAACACTGCGCCCTATTGCCAGCAAAGATTTCCCATGAGGCTGTCGTGCGTTGCATTTGTTGTAAACCTACCGTTTATTCATAAAAAACATTTAATAAACTTGAAAAAAACTTGAAACTTGAAAGCACGAGACATTTTCAAAATATAAAAAAATCGCCCAGGCAACTAATTCTACAAGTGAATAAATAAATTACAATAAGTATTCGAAGAAAAAAATGTTCTATTTTTTGCACGTGTGCAATTCTTCATTTAAATAAACCGATATCATAAGGGTAGGTAAAAAAAGTTTTGGAAAATCAGAACTTAAAAACCCTAGTGTTTTCACAAATTTTCGCTATTACAGTCCCTTCATTAAAGCATTTTTTATTTGAAATTACGTGTGTGCTCTGTTATTAACACTAATAAATACTAATAACACTAATAAAAATAAAACCAATAACACTAATAAAACTGAGCTTAGCAATGTGTTATTGTGGAGAGGCCCTGGCTCTCTCTCTCCGAAATAAAAAAAAATATAAGAATTTATCGTTCAACCTTTTTTATGATTAAGTTCTTCACGACTACCGACTGCAAGAAAACGGCGAACATGACCAAGAAAAGCCATGGCTCCACGGTGATGCTGCGGAAGAAATTGCAGCAATAACCTCTGCGTGAAGACTTTTCTATCCGGACACCGATTAGCAAGGGCGACGATTCATTCTCTCCATTTCTAACGTCAGACAGACTGATGGCCTTATGGACAAGGTTCCAATCAATGCTTTCCACAACGGCATCAATCTCTGCATCATGATTGTTGTTTCTGATGTTATCCGAATCAATGGTCAGGCGCAAGTTCGTTTCAAGATCTGATGCATTGATGCTAACAGTGAGCTTATCTTCGATGTTGCTGGCCATCTCCGGGCCAAAGGAATTAGACATTCTGAAGAAAGTTGAATGCAAGAATATTCATGATTTTAGACGGCAACACATTTCTTATTAGACTCTTTTATAATCCAAATAAATAAAAACAGCTATCGCAAAACGGTTGGAAGCGACTGTAACCAAACCCAAATACACTGTAGCCTAAACCCGATCTGATGGGTACAGTAGCGTTTGACGATTCTGTTTTTGAAACAGCAAGTGTTGAAGCCAATTGTTTAAATGCGCTCTGCAAACTTCATCACCTGTGACCTTATTTCAACGCTCCGTAACACACACAGGACTAACAAGGAAAATAACGTAGGTATGTTGTAATAATTTTTAATTAATACGTTTTTTATATATTTGCAAGTTTTTAAAACGACTTTTTAATATTGGTTTGGTAGTGACGATCATGAATGACCGAATCTTCTTTGTGAAAAGTTATACAAATCCCTGGTTTTCCCAATTTTAATGGTGCCATTGGCGCCAACGTTAATAATCCTAAACCCAAAACTACTTTTTCGGCTACTAATTTTGAACATTTCAGCTCTTTTATTTGCCAGAATATGAAAAATTTGGTGGAGGGAAACTACAGGAAATAGCCCATGAAGAACGTAAATCAAGAACCTGAAAATGAACCTGAATGAAGCTACTACCAAAATTACTTCGTGAAAATAAGCTAAATGTCAAATGTTTTTCAAACGTAACAATGCTCTTTTTTAGGCAGAAATAGCTGGAGGGCAGTAGAAAACGTTTCAAGGATAAGAGGTAGCAAAGAAAGATTAAGGAGATCAGCAATTACATTTAAGCCTGTTACATGTGCAGACGCTATATGCTATCAAACGTTTAACAAGTTTCGCTTCAATGTTATTGCTGGATTAAAAAGGCCAGAATACACCCATTCGCTTTTACTTAAAAAGCCTTGCATAATTCCTTGAATTTTGTTACAAAAAAGACCAAAAAATGTAAAAACATTGTATTTAACGTCTTTGAATTGCATTTAACGCCACATGCTTAAGATTGCTATGGATTTTTTATGTAGACATGTATATTTGATTTAGATTGCTGCAAAATAATATTTACAACATAAAATAATGTTTATCTTGAGAAAGAAAATATGGCCTTTCAGCTGCTCTGCAGCTGAGTTTACAGTTTTCATTTCCAGGTGGTAGGAAACCGGATAACCTCGATGTTGTCCAAGTGTATGTTAATTCTTTTCAATGTACAATTTTAATATAATGTGTAACACTCAGCAGTAATAGATTTTAATTGAAATATAAACAAGCGGATACTCATAACTAACATCGTTTTTAAAACAATGCAGAGTACCGACCAGGCTATATTTGCCATTTAATGCTGTACATGTAGGTATCATGTTCATGTAGTGACTTTGACAAATGCTGTTTTACTTTCATAACCAACGCCATTATATTGAATGCAACATTGTGTATGCAATATTAAGAGCTGCAATTGCATCACAGAAACCATAACGCTTCAGTAGGCGCACTTTCCAAACGTTTTCCAATTTTGATGGAAAGGTTTTTCAAGGTGCCCTTGTTACTTGCAAAATTTGATCGGCCAATGGCTGTGGTGAATCGGTCTTTACAAAAAAAGACTTCAGTAAAATGTCAAAACATGTCTACTATCTATTTTGAGGAGCACCCTTAGCTTTAAAAAACAACTTTAAAAAGCACATTAATCCCTAAATAACGACAATTTCTTTTTCGATGGTATTTTCCTCTAACCTTTACTTTGCAAACTTGCCAAGTAATTCTGAAGTGATATGTCTAGCTCTCTAGTTTACAAGCTATTTATAAGTGCAGAAAAAAAGTGGATGGTGTTACAGTTTTCAAACGAAATATCTGGTTTTAGTTAACACTGATTTTGAGTTCGCAGTGCTTACCCCAGATTTGGATGTCACCCACCCACGGTGTTACATGAAACCATAAACATGTTCGAGAACATAACAGACACAATTCACAATGTACATTTCGCAAAGTCCAATTTAAACGCTGTTGTCAGGAGATCAAGTTTACCGATCAGCTGATGGAGTTGTCAGTGTGTCTGATGATAGCGATATTGGCGACGAACTACTATTACATGACACAGTTCAACTTTAGAAATATTAAGACATTCTAAGATTTCGCACAATGAATTACGTGTAATCAAGATGTATCCCGCATCTCTGTTGTTAAAACGAGCTTAATTCTTTTTTCCCCTGATTGGCACAAATATGGTATAAATGTACATTCAATTTTCAAATTTGAAATTAATTTTAGAAATAGAGATAGAAATACAATGGACCACTTTTTGTATCAGCAAGAAAGTGTTAAGCGCTATATAAATATTAGCTCGATCCAAAATTAAAACTTGTTAGTTGCGTATAGTTGCCACGAGAATGTTTGTAGATTGAACTTTTGGATTATGGATAGAAAAATACTATATAAACATAAATTATATTGTGCATACCACCTGTACAAAGTGAAATATCTTACAAAACTAGCGTTCATAAATTTCATTTGCGGTTATTCAAGGTGCATATTGTATACACGGCAACCAATCGAACTGCATGAATTATGCAACCGAAACATGTAAATAATCAGATCAATTCAACTCAGTACACTACTGTGAAGGGTGTAATAAATCAACCCATATATATTGTATATCTTTAACGACATTATACATGCATATAAATTTACATTTTTATTCAGCGGTTTTCATCGCATTTCGATCACCTTCACCTTCATCATTGCCAAAACGAATTCCAATAAATAAAGGCTATTATTTTGAAATTATTATGCCTTTCTAATTTTTGCATGCCACTCCCGTCGTAATTTAAACGTGCAACGAACATCAGCCATTGCCAACTGATACATCACTTGCTAATTATAGTAAGTGTCCTTGGCTTTAACATGTATTGGCAATGCTTTCCAAATTACCCATAATATTCCTCAAAGGGTAAATACGATTCTTGGTCGTAATAAAGACTGGGCTGCAGAGCAACTCAACTGCTGCGTTTTAACACCCAAATACTTCATACAAACTTACCTGAAATTTTACAAGTTCCTGGAGCAATCGTAAGGCTGCATGTTCCACCCACGCTGGCCGCTTAGCAGAGCGCAACTGACGGTAGTGCCTATACTGGCCTTCACCACATGGGATTCGTTCCCAGCGTGGTTAACACGCATTTTGACAGGCAACCCGCAGCCAGCTGATCGTGTGCCTTGACAACTGCACACTTTGGACAACATGTGATAAGATTAGCAAACGCGGAAAGCCTAACTTGAGGCTACAGCCATCAAAGTTGGCTGTCGCACCGGAATTTCCTCAAAACAGAAACCTTGAAAAGGCCTCCTCGCGTGCAAGCGTGCTGCGGCAAAGCAATTTTCTCTTCGAAAATGGGCGTAATTATAACAAAAAAAAAACATTGTTTTCTCTCAAGGTCAGAGCTGAACCATCCGATCGATCGACCACCGGCACTGCTGTTGGTATTCCCTTTTCTATATTACTTGAAATAATGGATTTTTGGAAAGTTTTACTAGACCAAATGCTAGAGGACTTTGAGCGATACCCATGCTTTGAAGTCCGCCCCAGTTCAATCCAATATTTCTGATGCACCTGGCAGCTGGAACCGGGACTTTTTCTGATAATTTTTTGCGCAGAAATTCAAAAAAATAAGTGTAAAAGTAATGTGTAGGTTTCAAAACTTTTTGATGGCATTATGGGATATAAGAATTAATTTTAAGAAGTCTGGTTAGCAGTACGTCTGGTTAGTTCATGTTATACTGTTTAGGGTATTTTTGCACTTGAAAGTTTTAGTTTTTTTTAAAAAATCTTACGTTTTATTTGCAAATGCGCATGTGCATAGTATGCAGAAAATTATGAATTAGTTGCGAGCTTTCGAAAAATCGAAGGGAGCTTTTTTTCAGTATTATTTCCTTTAGTATTGTTGAATTTTTTTAAAAGTTTTATCGTTACACAATCACAATAGTTTGGATATCAAGCCGTCTTATCTTATTAATTCTTTTAACAGTACCAGTGAAGTCTTTAATTGAGTGACAGGATACCGGATACTCTTGTTCAAAGTATTCTTTTGGCATTCGGCTACATGTGTATTCTTCACTCAAGTTTGCCAGATGATAATTAAGTCTAATTTCCAAAAATGATTGCAGTCCTCTTCTGGAGCAAGTATCGCTGACTGAAACTCGGATTTGGCTAATAAACAACACTTCATTAAGAAACAGGAATACTATTTTATTTGGAGAACGTGATTCCAGTGTACCATACAAATCAAAAATCACAAAACTACCGTCAGTATAAATGCTACCGAGAGCTCAACTCACACTGTCCTTCCTTCATAATTCAGGCTTCATTAACATTATTTAATAATGAGGGCAGTATATCAGTGGGGCTGCATATAAAAATCATAAAACGGCACTAAAAATGCAAAGAAAGACTTGGGTTAAATATACAAATATACATTACATTTTCTGTTTATCTACTTCTGATCATAATAAGTTCAATTATTTCACCCACAGAACCAATTTGCAGCCTAAAAATCAAATGTGTTTCTTAAATACAGGGTGTTTCAAAAAGTATTTTACAACTTTGAAAAATCATACTAATTTATTCAAAGAACCTACAGAGGTGATTGTAGTGTCAATTTGTAGGGAAACACATCAACGTTTGACTCGCGTAGTTCGCTAGTGCCGAATCGCACCATCACGAGTGCTAGCGGCAGTTGCGTCAAAGATGGCTGCCTTCACTGGACCCGAGCATGCTTGCTGTGTGATGGAGGATAGGATTTGGGGCAGTGAAAATCCACATCAAACATTGCAACATGTTCGTGATAGCCCTAAACTTCACGTTTTTTGTGCATTGAGCAAGAACAAAATTTACGGCCCCTTTTTTTTCCAAGAGAGAACCATTAACGGGATAGTGTACCTGGACATGTTAAAACAATTTTTGATACCACAGATCAATGAGGATGATGAAGAACGCAATGTTTATTTCATGCATAATGGCGCACCACCTCAATACCTGACTGATGTCCGAGATTTTCTGAATGACCGCTTTCCAGGTCATTTGCATGGCCCCCACGTTCCCCAGACCTGACACCGCTAGATTTTTTCTTATGGGGATTCATCAAGGATAACGTCTAT
>JAQIXS010005794.1:0-11884 GCA_034700785.1 Rossiulus vilnensis
GATAACTCGAAATTCGGATAAGTCGAATATTTTTGGGGGTCCCCTGCGACTTCGAGTTATCGAGGTTCCACTGTATCTTAATTTTTAATAAGACGCATGAAATGCAAACCTGCTAAACGAGATTCCCTTTTCAATAGGCTGACCGAAACATCGACGGGGATGTTCGGATTGGTTGGTATAGACACGGTTTCTCCATTCGCCGGCTTGTAACATTCAATACCTAAAAGATCCGGCAGTGGCCAAATTAGAACTAAAACGAACCAGAAATAACCACAGGAAAAGTTAAAAGCAGTCATTACCATATTCCTGAATAATTTTCTGCTTGAGAAAATCCATTTTTCCGTCTTCTCCGTGCACCAACATGACATTCTTGGGCTCGCAGTGTCGAATCAGCTGCATGATTCCCTTGGCATCAGCGTGCGCCGAAAAGGACATGTACTGCACGGACATCTTTACTTCGATCTGACGGTGGAAAAACGAGCATTTCAATTCGATGGCAAATTTGTTTTACGATGACATGTCTTAAAAGAGTCACAAACTGCAGCCGCACCACTTGTCGATTATCGAACTCCACTTTTTTTGCTCCGCTCAACACTTTGTGTCCGACAGTCCCAGCCACGCAGTATCCCGGCATTATTACCTAGGGGAATAAAAGGTTTAATTAGTAACAAAGTATGGACATTTTAAAATTAATTTTCACCGTACCATATTGTTTTCATTGGGGGCCCATTTCTTAAAGATCTGTAGCGACAGTCCAGCGTGCAGCATTCCAGGCGTGGCAAACACGACCATCGCACCAGGATTATCAATGTAAGCCTTGTCAAACGGCTAAAAAATGTTCAAAGATTTTACTACAAATATCGCACATCGTCAAATTTGAAACAAAAAAAATCCGTTCAAGTGAGATTACCTTAATGTGCTTAAAATCAAACATGTTCCTCTGCACGAAGGTCTTTTTAATTTTTTGGTTGGTCCAAGTGATAAACATTTTATAGTAGTTGTTGGCCTAAAATGGGAAGCACCGACATCTTGAATAACAGGTTTTTTTTCATAGAGTACGAAATTCTCAAAATGCAATATGAACAAATTTCCTTCATTGCATCACCTTTTCAGTTAGCCCCACAGCAAAATAAATGGGAACTTTCAGATTCATTCTTTCCCAATAAGTCTCTAAAAGGATGCACAATTCCTGCGCTCGGCCCAGCGCAAACACGGGAATCAACACCTGAACGTAAAATCAATTAATTAATTACTCAACTTGATGAAATTTGTGTTAGTAGACCATGAATCGATTGGAACTCTTTACCTTTCCGCCTCTTTCTATGCAATCATGAACTTTTTTGAGGAAATCACGTTCACGACACCTTTTACTATCTCTTATCTATCCCAAAAAACAATAAAAAAAAATAAATAAATACATAGTTTATGAAAAGCCATCTGTATAGTCTTAAATAAAGAGATCGAGACTCCATCTCAAATAAGGAATGTATTTACAGAAAGTTAATATTTCACGAAGTTTAAAATGTTGAGAACGACTTACTGTTGTGGCATAAGTGGATTCTGTGATCAGTAAATCTGGTTTTAATTTGGTGATTTCAGCTCCTCCTAAATGCCTATCTGGCGTCATGTTATAATCTCCCTGAAAGAAATAAGCATAGAAAAGGCAGAAAAACAACATTACATATAAAATCAAATTTTATATCGCATTAAACTACAAAACTCAACGAAAATGAGGTAACAAATGACATTTTACCATTTAAAAATTATTTTTAAAAAAACGAATTTCCCAAAAATACATACAGTATAAACAACAGATGTCTGCCCGACTTTAATATAAAACATAGCTGCGCCTAAGACATGACCTGCATAAAATCCTTTGATTGACAATTCGTCATCAACCTATCATTGAAAAACAAAAATTAAACGAGATATTTTTTCTCAATAAGAACGGATTTTGGGGATTTCCCGATAACAACTAACCTGAACAGTTTGGTGCAGGTTAACCGCAATCACTTTTTTCATGCAATCTTTAATCATCTGAGAGGTGAAAAAATTTGTCTCTCCTTTTCTTTCCACTGAAACTTTTCTCATGTCTTCCTATAAATTTCAATACAGATTTTTGCGAAAACAAAATTCAAGAACAGTGTAATTATCATTGTTAAAAAAAAAACGCTCACCAACAAAATGGGACAAATTGCTTTTGTCGGATGCGTCATGTAGATTGGTCCACTGTAACCAACCATTTCGGTCATGTAGGGCAAAGCTCCGCAGTGATCCAAATGGAAATGACTGAAAAATAGAAAGAAGAAATAGCAGGAGATTTAAGAATACAAAAATATTATCAACATCAAGCTTTCACTTAGTCCAACCTTATAATGACACAGTCGATATGCTCCGTCAGTGGACCATTTTGTGAAATAAACGAAAAGTCGGGAAACCTACGCTGAAATTTTAAGATTCGATTTTAAATAAACTTGCTATCTTAGGAATAAAAATGATATCCATTAAGATATTGAAGGCAACAAACCTCATCATTATATCCCATGTGCATTCCACAGTCGAGCATCACATTCTTCCCACCAACAGTTACCATTATACAGCTTCGTCCGACATCTGAACAGAAATTAGGGATTTTTCAATTGATATTATTAAGTGTCTAAGTATTTTGGGATAATGATTGTCCACTCGCTAAATGTCACAAATATTTGATTAGACATCCCGACATTTCCCTAGAGAAATTTTAATTTATAAAGCACAAAATATTAGTATTTATATCAATTTACTTATTGATATGGACAGGAATGCTCGAATAATTAAATAGATTTTAAGATACTTTTCTAAGAAGAAAAAGGTTTTGCTGAAGGAGATTGATTTCTCAGACCAATTATGCAATTATGCAACCAACACAGCATCATTTCGAAACTGTATTTCTGATTACGCTGAAAACCCATGCAAAAAATATACTTTTTATCCGCAATTCATTTGAATACACTTAATTTTTTTATCTGTTTTAAAAATACTCCATTTCAGCTGTCATCTCTTAATCACAAACGCCACCTCTTCTAACCATGCATGATAAATCACATACTTTGCACCCAAGACAAGGATGGACTGATATAATTTAAAGCTTACATGTCTGCACACGTCCAAAACTATAACTTATTCGTAATAAATCACCTGTTCGCACAGTAACTTTGATATGTCAAAACCTCGATGAATCTTACCTTGGCCGGCACCTGCAAAGAAACAGGAATTGAAACCTTAACAAAACAGACTAACTTCGCGTGAAACACGATCGCAGCTCAGGAAAGGTGTTTGTCACTTTGCATGCATTGACGTTTATTTGAATCCATTAAATTAATAGTGAAACATGCTTACCAAGTGGAGTCACAACAATATCAGGCATTTTTAAAATGCTCGAATGTTTTGGTTCGATTTGTCGTCGCTAGGCGTCGCCGCATACCGGCCGTAAAGACGTTCGGCACGTGCGTTTGAAAAATGTATTTGTTGCGATCTCCAGTAATAAAAATCTGTTTTTGTAAAGCAATTCCTTTGAGTGGCGTTAATTTAACTTCACCCGCTGCTTGTCCGTTATGTAGGCTTGTTCAACTTTCATCGACTATCATTCAAAGTAAGTTTAAACTTTTAGCAGCTGGTCGAACGAAGTTCGACTGAGGACAAACTTATTTCAATAGTGTAGTGTTAATGCACGGTTCTCACCTTTTTAATTTAAAATAAAAATTACTTTATTTCATTATTCAGCATCTAGACAGCAGTCCACAAATGTCAAGACATCTGTCGTTCGCTTGCAACTCAGCAAGAAGAAAACCAAAACCGGGGAATATTCCGAACTTATTCAAGGTAGCTATAGCTGTGTTTTGCTACTTTTTTCTTGCATTATAACGGTACTCATATTATATTTAAATTTTATAGTTGAAGAAGCGTCAGGAAATAGCATCAAGCAGAGCACGCCGGTCATTAAAAAATCTTCAACGAGCGAAATTCTTGAAAGCCTGTCAACAACCACCCAGAAAAAGAAATGTAAACAAACCTTAGCGACGACTACCAAAGCCAGTGAACTTTCAAGTAGAAAGCACTCTCCTGAACATAGTGTGAAGTCTTCGTCATCGAGGGCTTTGAAATCGGCTAGTCAGTTGTCACCTACAAAATCCGCAAAAGTTGCTAAAACTGTTAAAAAGGTGACGAAGAAAATGGGTAGTCAAAGTGAGAAAACTTCAAAATCCAAATCGGTGGAGATCAGCGCCCAGGATGTGAATCTGACTTTAGATAATGTGGCAACTGTCGACGAGTTTACTGCGAATCATTCTTACAACTTGGATAATATCCATGTACCCAAACCGGATCCAACCAGCCAAAGTTTCGGTGACAAAAATGATGAAGTAGTTGAACTTGACAAATCAGTTTTAACAAAAATCGAGGCAATGGCTGAAAACGAGAGGTAGGAATGTGTCCTTGAATTAACAATTCAAGTTGTTCGCAATCTTCACAGTTGCTCATCATCTGAATATATCAAATTTAGACAAGTGTGAATTGGCCAACTCATAGAGTGGTAATTTTTTATATTTGAGCCCTGTCGTACCTTGAGCGTGCAAAACGTTTTGTTTGAATTTTAGTTTATGCAATGGACCGATAATCCTGAAAGCACATGAACGTGAAAGTACAGCCAAAATTAAGCAAACGGAACTAGACAAAGTTGGAAATGATCTGCAGTTTAATCTATCCTTGAAGGCCTTCCTGGACGTTTGCATTAGTTCGGACAAGGTAAATTATCAGCGCTGTGTACGTTTCAAACTGCTGCTGACCGTTTCAGCATTATTTGTAATCAATACGTGTCACCATTCAGCTTGTTTTGGCACACAACACCCTGATGAGTTACAGGAAAAAAGGAAAATTTTTCAAGCATGTTCAAAAAATAACCGATGTGAGCTTGATCAACGCGGTTCTCATCGGTCATGCAAAGAAAGTAAGATATGCCCATTGCGTGTCATTTGTTCCCATCTGCTAAAGCGATTTTGCATTTTTAACAAAAACGTTTTTTCTAAACTTTCACGGAACAGGGCAACTGGATCAAAATTAAAGAACTTTTGGCTGCGATTGAGAGCGATGGAACCAAGCCAAACCTTCAAACCTACGCAGGATGCCTAGAGTGCATTTCTCGACTGCCTGACAAGGATAAGAACATCATTAGCTTCATATTAAAAGAGGCGGAGAAAACCGTGCGTTTATTTGCCATTTTTCTTATTTTTCGGATTATTCAGGCGAAAGACGATACCTACAATGATAAACTTCGTACGATAATTTTGTACTCGCAAATAAATGGTCAAAGGCCAAAAATTGGCCGAAACGTTTTGTGAAAAAGAAATAAATTATTTCTAAAACTGACCGAGACTGTCTCCCACAAAAAAGTTTCAGTTTCATGCGGTTACGTTCGTTTATTAAATCAAAGCAATAGTTGTAATGGTAGGTATGGTCTTAGCCAAGATAATGGCACTGTTCTGTCATTTTAATGTTTCTCGTATGTGATTTTGTAGGGTTTAGACTTTGCAAATTTAGACCACGAGTGCACTTTCGTTAACGACCAAAGGGAACGTGTCATTAAGGTAGAAGATTGCTGGTTTTGTTTGGAACCAACTGGCACAAGATTGTTACAAAATTTCATCGTGCATTCTAGATGGTTCGCTTGGTGCACCCCGATTTTCAACCAACCCAAAGAGAGAATCACAGGCAGTATTCTTGCAATTTATTGTCACGTTTGAATGAAGAGCCTCCCGGGGTAAGAGACAGTCAATTTGTCAAAGCTTAACTTGAAAGAACATGACACGTATATCATTGAAAGGTCAAAGAAATAAATAGAAGTGATACTTATAAAACTACGTTACATATCGTTTAATCCTTGTGAAAAATTTCTTAAAGAACCGCTTTTACGATCCGTCGGGTGGCACCATAACGTACGCGCAGCTTATCGCAAACTTGTCGAAACAAATTGATACGGAAGTCTCGAATAGCGCCGTGGTTCGTTCCATCGAGAATGGCGAAGCGGACGAAAACCTTAAAAGAACAGTAAGAAAAGAAGTTTATAACTTTAATAAATTTTAATCCAAACTCGTCGGATAAAACTATGAAATTCGACTCCCAGAGATCTGAGTGCGAGGCCAAATGGAAAGCAGTTCTGCTTCGAGCATTCGAAGAAAAGGTCAATAAACTGAACAATCATCAAGGTACATTACCCAGATAGGAATGATTTCTGTGGTTCCACTTGTGATGAAACCGGAAGTGCGCGTGTTACGCCTGGCCGAGATTCAAGGATGCGTTTTCCATTTTCAGTAATAAAAAGTGGTAAACTGGTCACTCTGCACCCATTTTTGACGGCTCTCAATCTGAGTGTCTACGTGGACATCATGCTCTGTGAAATCCGGTCTCTGGCTGAGTCGTCGGACGTGTTTAGTCTTCCCTTGACCACCTTGCACACCACAATCGGATCAAAGGTGATGGACAGCTACATGATAGCCATAAAACAAAAACAAGGATTAGTCAGTAAGGTAAGCGTGCAGTAACGCATTTTGAACGCGCATTGAAACGATTTGTCGTAATTCATCGTAATTGCCGTTGTTTTACCGATAGATCGAATCGCTCTATCGGATATACTGTGAATACTACGTTGATCCGAAACTGACCTCGCGCTACACGCCTAGGCAATACTGGGAAAAAATAACGAATGAAAACATGGGCGGCCCCAGTATAGTAAGATGCATTGCGGTTCTTCCTACACTTTTTTTCAATTCATTTTTTTCTTCTCATGAAAATGTCACCTATTTATAGGATATCGATGACAAGCTTTGGCCTCAATATTTAATTGGCGGCGTGAGTTACGATGCACTTTTCATTTATCATTATATATTTATGGTTGATATCTGCTCAGCTTATTCCATTCATTTATTACACATTGAATGTAATTTCAGATAGGGAAATTTTTGTATGACATAATCATTCGAGAAGTGATGATCAACACAAATTTACTGAATTCTGAAGACAATCAAGGGTACACGTTCTCTTCAATGAGCTCAGTTTTGCCGCACCAAAAGTAATATCATCGAATTTTCGCTTTTTTTCTCTTAAGGTTGCAAATTCCTGCTTTTTACAACATATACCGGAACCGTGGTGTTCATGAAAAACATGAAATAAAGGTAATTTTCAGACAAACGCTTTGTGCAAATGTGAAGGCACCGTATCTAAAGCGAGTTTTTTTCCCCCCCAATGTTCTTCATAGCCACACCCCATTCTGGTGGACTTGTATCAATCGGGAAATGCAGAGACGCTAACATTTGAGGGAAATGTTGTACCCTCCTTAGTTCCCCCTCTGCCGTGGACGTCCATCAGAAGCGGAGGGTACCTACTTTCATCCGGTGAGTGAAATAAACCTAATTCTCCTCTCTAAGATGACTTCTTTAATTTTACAGTAGTAAGTTGAATTTTGTTTGCTTGAAATTTCCAATTTTTTACCCATCATTGTTTAAACTGTGGTTTACGTTTTACAGTAAAAATGATTCGCCTAGCAGAAGGAACGTCCCATCAAAAACTAAAACTGGAAAAAACTCCCCATCAGCAGCTTCTCCCGATTTACGATTCGCTAAATCATCTTGGCGAATGCCCCTGGAAAATCAATAAACCTGTGAGCAGCACGAACACAAATGATAAACAATGAGTTATTAAGAGCAGAAATCATGCTAGCTATTAAACTCTCGTCTTGGCTCTTTCATTATCAGATTCTGGACGTTATCATTGAAATTTTCAATAATAAAGGAGACGAAAAGTTGGGCATTTCCCCTCCAGCGTCCGAATGTCCACCATTACCTACTCTGAGCTTGTAAGGAACAGGTCTATTTTCTCAATTCACAGTTTTCAGTGAATATATATCCATTGTTTATAATCTAATTAAGGGAGATGAGCAAAGAAGAAAAGATAAAAACACACATGGAGAGGGCACGATTGCTAAGGAAGAGGTGTGAGATGCATAGTTTGAGGTGTGATGCCCTTTACAAGCTATCCATAGCAAATCATGTAAGTCGTGACATTTTAAGAAATCCTAAAGATGATAACTTTGATTGCAAACAAGCATTTAAAAATCGTAGCAGATTACCAATGAGTTGGTTAAATTTTTCTCTAATGTCAGCCTTGTTTCAATTAGTTTCGTGATGAGATATTCTGGTTTCCACACAACTTGGATTTCCGTGGCAGAACGTACCCTTGTCCTCCACACTTTAATCACTTGGGTAAATCAACTGGAAACATTTTACCACATCTATAAACTCGATTAGTAGATGGTAGTTTAAATACGTGAAAGTTACAGAATTTCTAAAAATATTTCCAGTAAATTTTACTGTTTTTTGTTTTTCTGTGCGTGCTGAATTGTGAAAATGCACACTTAATAGCGTAAATATCAATAAAATTTACTTTTTTTAATCTCGTAAGTTCAGAAAATAATGAAACTTTCACTTTACCATACCCTAAACTTTGCAAATTTAAGCCATCAAAATACATTTGATTCACAGGAGGCGATATGAGCAGGGGTATATTGTTATTTGCCAAGGGAGAACCTCTAGGCGAGAAGGGCTTAGACTGGCTGAAAATTCACCTCATCAATTTAACGGGCCTGAAAAAACAGTTAAGTAACGACTATAAAATAACTGCCGCGATGCGTATTCACACAATTTCTCAAAGCTTTTTTTTGCTCATTACAGAGAGGCCATTTGTAAACGCTTGGAATTTGCCAATGAAATGATACCAGAAATAATCGATTCTGCTGACAATCCCTTAAATGTTAGGCTGAGCTTACGTCCCTAATACGACCATTCTAATTGGTTTTTTTAAAAAAAATTAATATTAAACGGCTTGTTGTTGTCCTGTTTTAGGGAAGAAGATGGTGGACGAAACTGGATAAGCCCTTGCAGGCATTAGCTTGTTGCAAAGAAATTGTAAATGCGATGCGCTCACCAGATGCGGAGAAATACATTTGCCACTTTCCAGTCCATCAAGTAAATAAAAATTCGCCACGTAGTTTTTCATCCATGTTGATAAAACATTTCTATTTTCGTTCTGAAAATTGAGATAAGGGTTTAAAGAATGTTTTTCGTTGTTGTAAATAGCAGGAGTATCTTTCAAACCAGTGTTAAAAATGTTCTTAACGAAAATCTTGGCACGTTAGAATAGTGAAATGATGTATTAACTTCCAACAGTAACTAAATTAATTTGTCTTAGGATGGCTCCTGCAATGGCCTGCAGCATTACGCCGCACTTGGGCGCGACGAACAAGGAGCCGAGCAAGTCAACTTGTGTCCGGCAGACGAGCCTCACGACGTGTACAACGGCGTAGCAAATTTAGTAAGAAAAATTGATGGATTGTAAACGAAATTAATAGTGCACACCAATGAGCAGTCCTTGAATCTCAACAGGTGGAAAAAGAGCGTGCAAAAGATGCTGAAGCTGGCATCAATATCGCCAAGGTTTTGGAAGGTTTCATTGAACGAAAGGTTAGTTTCACGACAAAGACAGCTACTGTTACTAGCCTACTATTATAGAAGTTAAACGTTAACATTTTCAGATCATAAAACAAACTGTGATGACGACAGTATATGGTGTTACGCGTTACGGGGCTCGCTGCCAAATAAGTAAGCAACTAAAGGACCTCTCTGGCTTCCCAGAGAAACATGTTTGGAAAGCCTCCATGTATTTAACCGAGAAGACATTTGTTAGCCTTCAGCAGATGTTTACTGCCACCAGAGAAATCCAGGCAAGTGTCTTGCAGTTTTTGGTTTTCTTCCTCCTCCAAAATAAACCTCAGCTGGGAATTTTTGTACAGCAACCATGGAACTTTTGACACAGCAATTTCTCAATATTCAGGAGTGGTTAACAGAAGTTGCCAGACTAATTTCTCAAGTGTGTGGTCAACCAGTAGAATGGGTTACTCCACTCGGTCTGCCAGTAATTCAACCCTATCACAGGCCAATGAAAACATGTATCCCTCTTGGAATAGTAGGTTCACCGTTTTTAATAAATGTACAAACATAATAAAGTTGACCTTAATCAATTTTTCTTTTTCTTTCCTTTAGGGAAAAATATACCAAATGTCAAACAAATTGGAAGTTTTTCTGTGAGCTATTCTATAATTATTATCGATGTGGTAAACTAAACAGAAATATAGTACTTTTAATTATCCAGGGTTTGTTTTTTCGCAAAAAATCTTGTGTAATTAAACAATTGCAAACTTACTCCCTGGATAATTGATGATCTACTGATAACAGGATCATAATTAAATTTATTTTTTCCAGTCGGCCAAATGTCATGAAACAAAAAAATGCCTTTCCACCCAATTTCATTCATAGTTTGGATTCCACGCACATGATGTTAACGTCTTTATTTTGTCAAAGGTAGATAAATCTCTGCAAGCATGAATTTTAAATGCTTATGCATTTCCTAGGTTTTGTGGAATAATTACGTTTATCTTGAATAGGGAAGGAATAACGTTCGTATCTGTGCACGATTGTTATTGGACTCATCCATCAAAAAGCATAGAAATAATGAATGCAGTAAGATTTTATACCTCTGTGAATATAAAAGCTTGTCAGAAAGTAAACTTGCTGCTATGGGATAATGAAAATTTTCTTTTCTAGATCTGTAGGGAGCAATTTGTTGCTCTTCACAATGAGCCTATCTTAGAGAATCTCTCGAAGTTCCTAACGCAAAAGTACAGCTATAGCCAAGAGTAGGTTTATTGATTTATTTACTTTTAATTTCCAATAAACAAAAACAATTTCATCTCCACTTTGAATTTTAAGAGAATGTCCTGAGCGAAACCTAACTATCAGATTTTTTCAGTGAATTTAAAGATGACACATCTGTTGTTGGCATGGCAAAGAGAAAGCTCAATAATCTCATTTTGCGTGTACCAACCACTGGTAAGCATACAGTATATGTATTTATATATTTTCTTCTTCTGTTATAGAATATTACAACTGATACGTTTTGGAAGTTAAATTCAAGCTGATGTCGTTTAGTGCAACGACATTTTCTAAATCTTGTAAATGTTACTAATTAGTCAGTGATAGGGATTTGCAAACAGTTAAATCCGCCACATATTTTGCAAACAAAATAGCTTTCAGAACTAATGATATACATAAATTCACCAAATTCTTTTACTTTTTTATGACAATTGATAACAATTGACAATGTTCAAAAAATAACAAATACGATTTCAATTTTCTTTTTCAGGAAATTTTGACCTCAAGAATGTCTTAAAGTCAACATATTTCTTCAGTTAAACTAAATGAGTACGGTTTGTGCTGTGAGGATTTTTTTATAATTGTTTGATAAAGATAGAACTGCTATATTATTGAAATATAAAATAAAAGTTCATAGAAAACAATTTTTGAGTATGTTTTACTTAAGCAAAAGAACATTTTTGATCTTGCAGGTAATGTGAATAAATAAAGTGTAAGACTCACCCTGGTAAGAAACCCCTATGTTGTGGGAGTTTCTTTGTTTGTTATGATACATCCTTTTTGATGTTGATGTAGTCCACAGCTTCACCAAGTGAATATTGTATATTTTATTTTCGCTTGCAATTACCCTATTGGGTTTTCTAAGATGAGATGACTTTGAGTTTATAGTCCACATGGATCCAAGTTTCTGTAATGGGGGAAAAAGAAATTGTTTATGAACTGGGAATGCATAGACGTCCTGTGCCAGCAGCTGACATAAAGCCCCATACCATCACTCCACCACCACCGTATTTGACAGTTGGCCGAAGATTGTGTTTTTTGAAATTCTTGCCAGGTCTTCTCCAAAACAAGTGATGGTATGGGGCTTT
>JAQIXS010005795.1:0-11879 GCA_034700785.1 Rossiulus vilnensis
GAGGCCGCAAATAATAGACTTTTGTCATTTTTACTTTTTTTTTTCGCTGTTGTTGTAAATATTTGTTGCTGAACGTAACGCCATAGGCGAGCTCATGTTTTTATTTTTTCTAATAACCTTCTCAGGGTTAGAGGCTTTCTATTTTAGTAAATTTGGCATCGCAGCATTTTTCAAATAAATTAAAATATCGAGTTTCAAAAAAGATACTTTAACCGTATTTGTAAATTTTACTTTGAGTGCCAGGGGGTGTCCATTTGAGAGATGAGAGCGATAATAGCCTCTCGAGAGTGAAGCTCGCGAGTTGACGCTGCACTGAGAGTGCTATCTGAGAGTCATCCAATTTTTGCAATTTTTATAATTTGAAAATCTCCCCATTTGTTTATGAAAAATGAAATTTTACAATAAAAATTTTTAAAAAAAACAATATTCAACTTCCAGAAATATAGAAATATGCATTTTTTTTCATAAATCTTATCTTTAAAAAAAATTATAAGTAAACTGGATATTTTCGAATTACGAAAATAGCGTAGACCCTAGTGGACGACCAGTTCCACACTGGGAAAAATAAATTCAGCAATTATAATAAGTATCAGAAGTAAAAATGTGTAATTAGTAGCATGACGTAAGCCATTTCTCATAGTGGAATCTTACGATTCATCATTATTCAATGTACACAGTGAGGAGAAGAAAAAGAACAAAAACATAAAACATAAAACTAAAAATTAAAACAAGCGGTGGGAGGCGATAAAGGGTTTTGAGCGAGAGACCGGCTTCGACCTGACCCACTTTCGCAGGTAGTTGCGAAATGAGGAGAGAAGAAAAAAAGACAATCGTCATTTGTTTTTCAGGAGAATTAATTCTCAACTTCCCCACCGTTTATATTTCTCGTTGTTTTTTTTATTCAGTCTGAGCGACGGCGAAGAAAAGTACGAGTGTTACGGCGAAGGCGAAGGAGAAGACTTCGAAGACTCGAATTATCCGTCGGCGTCGTCCACACCGACAACCACCACCAAGAACCAACACAACAACAACAATCACAGGTGAGAATGGCAAAAAAAAAAAAACTTGTGAAATTTTGAACGTCGCACATCGGGATATTTGCACCCAAAAAAAACAACCAACGAACGTTAAGCAAAACTCAAGGTTAACTATGGTAAAGTATTGCACCAGAGCAGGTTAGCAGTTAAACCACAGCTAATAGGCAGTATTAACTAAGCTTAGATTTGTAAAATGAGGTAATTTTCCCAGAATTCCTGGCTGCAACATGTTGAGCGAAAAATCCCCGTAGTAAGATGGTGCATCAAAAACCTACCAAACCTTAAGGTTAACTTGGGGTTATAGGAAACCCCAGGTTATCTAACTTAATTAATCCTACAATGGTGCAACCGGCCCTTAGCGATAAGATAAAAGGCCGAAAGCCAATGGAATCATATTATGAGCCAAAAATACTTTTAACTGTTAGGTATATCCGAGGGTAAATTTCACAAAAGCAAACAGGGGGTGAAATACCCTCCTTCTGGAAAATAATATCAAATTTTTGTACACCCTTCTTTTGGCACTTGATACGTTCCCGTTTGGCACCTGATGTCAATATCATTATTCTCCATTTAAATGCCGCGGAAGTGCAATAATACTTTCGGCCATCTTTTTTTGGTCATGCACCCCAAGGAGCAATTTCGAAAACCTAAGAAGCTGTGAGGGGGGGAGGTAAGTTAGAGGGGAACCTTATGCGAAAAGCCCTCCGAACCCGAGCTCGGTGGGTGGTCAAGCGTCCGATCGATGTGATCGCGTGCGGTAGACTGTGTGGCGACACAGGCGTGTTTACCTGTCGCCGTTGCCATGACAACGGGGACCCAGAGAGACAACGTGCCGGAGGACGCATTCGGTCCACGGACACAACGTCCCACTCTGGACCGGTCAAAGATTTTCTGCATCAACACCAACCACTGCGTGGGCTCACCCTCACCCTCGCATCGCCATTCCGGGTGCCTTGACCTCGGCCACCGCCTGAATTTCGCAGGTAATTTCGCAGGTAAATTAACGAGACGAAATATGGGCAAAAATCGCCCCAAACAAACGAACGAGAAACGTGAAGAGCATCATCGATCGGGCGTGGCTTTTTGCTTTTGCGTGAGGATATATATGTATCATAAAAAAAAAAAAAACCCGGGCGAAAAACGAGCCGAGAAATTGGATCAGATGCTCGTTTGCCTTCAGTGCGAGGATCGTTTTTTATTAAATGCCTGGAATTAATCAGAGCGTGTGTTTTATTAATTTTTATTCGTATTTTTTTTTTTGTCCGTCTTTGGCAGGAATGGCAAAGGCGCTCAGACGTTCCAGAAGAGGACCACTTGGTTGCGGACCAGCCTGCGAAGATCGCCGAGGTAAACACTCTCGCCGAAACCATGGTGTCAATTCTCACCTTAGCACCAGCACTGCATCAAGTCTGCATGCCCAGAGTCCCTCTTGTTTCAAATCAATTCAACTCAACTCAAGTGTCCTAATGTCAGCAATGACATACCATGTGGTATGATGGCCGTATGAGGGTTTAATCCATGATGATGGTGGCTTAATGGTCACCATCGTCATTGCCAAACTGAATTTCTGTCAGTGGAGGGCTGTCCTTAGAATTCCAACGTCTGATGGCATCATGGCATGCACAAAAATCTTAAAATCTCAAATCATGAAAATTCCAGACTTCCTCAATGAATGGCCCTTAAATTCACAGCATTACTTTCAGACACTCCATTTTAATTTACCTTACGCTATCATTAGCAACGTCATTCTCAGAAGATAATGATCGTGCGAGGTCTGCTTGTGGATCGGAATAGGATCTGGGGTTCAGTATGTGAACAGGTTCTACCAAATACACTGCAGGTGGTTCCGTTTGAGGATCCCAGTAGTGACAAGAAGCACCTTCTTCTCCTTTAGGGAAAGAGGAGTTTTTAAACACTTACACAATAAGTCAGGGAATCTGCTAACTTCAATTATAATTTCAATTCAGGACGCATTTCAATTGATCAAAAACACAAAAACAGATGTTATTTTCACTTATTGGTCGATTGAAAACCTTACCAGTCAGGCGAAAGAAATTTTAACTGGCAAATCTGAAACCGCCAGAGAATGTTACTTGATTTTTTTTAAAAGCTTTTGGGCGTCTTCCTCCTCTTAATAGTCATTCTGGTAGGATGGATTTCCACAGTTTTGAGCTGCTAGTGGGACTATCATGGATAATCCGCTGAAAATTAATGACTGTATTGTACCTAGTTAATAGGCCTACACTGTGTGGCGTCACACCCCAGAAACTCCTGACATTTTCCCTAATGGAGTTGTTTTTCTAGTCGGCGAAACCACCACAATGCCACCTGTGACCTTATTACCGATCGAGTCATACACGCAGCGAGCAATAATTTAATTTCCGGTAACATGGTATCGTTACAATCCCAGGGAAATTTGGTGATTTCGCAAGCATCAACGCTAAGCTTAAAATTTTAATTAACACGATCACCTGACGCTCCAAAACTCATCCAGATTTCGTCCGCAAGAAAACGTTTCCCCGGTTTAAAACGTGAAAAAAAACAAGAAAAACCCATCCAGACGCCGCTAATGACCTTAAAAAAAATCCCCCCGAAAGATTAAAGTTGGGTCCACCCTGAGGTGGAGAATTCTTCCACAAAATTCCTTAATTGTTTCAAACGCCTCCCATGACACTGGCTTTGCTCATATTTTTCACACTGGATTGTGACCCAATTTCGAGCTCCCGAAATTCCCCCAATTACGCTTTCGGGACCGGAAAAGGTATAGTCGGAGATAAGTGGAAAAAGCGAGCGAAGGTCGAAAATTGGGCTCGTTTCCGGAGTGAAAACGAAAGTTTAAAATTGCTGGCATACCACCGCCGGTTAGGCCTAATTACACCGTTCTGAAACACCGGCTCTATTCGAAATTGATGCGAAAATAACGAGCGGAATTCTCACCCACCCCTTCCCATCCATTCCAATCCAATAAAAACTTGGAAAAGCACCTTACCTTCTTCCTACAGTCCATTCAGGCCCATGCTTTTCCCAGCAGTTAAGTTTCTCAACCGACTTTCACTAACCACGATTTTTAATTTATTTATTTTTTCCACTTTGAAATTTTCCCAGCGAAAGGAGAAGAGTGTCTTCGAACGCACTCGCGAGGTGAGTTCGAATTTTTTGTTTTTGAAATGTTAGAACGCGGCGAGGTGGCGCTGGCGTCGCCACGTGCAACGGCGCCAAAATTCAAATTTGGCTAAATTAAAAAATATAAAAAAATGCGTATTAATAATGTTGTCTGATTTTGCAGCCACCTGTATCGTTCGTCCAGCTTCAACAGCAGCAGCAGGAACAGTTCGAGCGGGGAATCGGACGACATGCACCAGGACCTCTCCCTGGAAGATGACGTTTTAGACCTGAATCAGAAGGTGAGGTGGTCAAACTTGAATGTGGACGAAGGGGGGGTGGGATGTATTAATCATCGCCCCGAGAAGTTGCAGGGAAAAAAAAATCGATTTTTAAACCTAATTTCAGGCGCGAACTTTCGCCTGCTGTATTTCTTTCGTTAGTAATCCCTCGGAAAAATGTTTGAAAATACGCCGCATTACTAAAACCAACCCTTCGAGCGATTTTCATGCGTAAAATGTAAAAGTTTTTAATGTTTAAAAAACGCATTTTACATAAAAAAAGCAGCCGAATATTCATTGTTTAAAAATATAAAAAAAAAAACGCTGAAAGGGTTGGTTTTAGCAATATAGGGTATTTTCAAACATTTTTTTAAAAATTGCTGGGTGAAATTCAGTGATAAAGTAATCGTGATTTTGATCGAAACTAAACCCGAAACTCTTTCTCGCCCAGGTTCAAATGCTGCAGCAGCAGGTTTCGGCACTGGCCAACAACCAGAACACGAGCGACGATAAGTACGGCCGAGTTAAGCAGGAGAATGCCGCCCTCACCGCCAAGTAAGTTTGGCTCCCACCGACAGGCGCCGGAAGATCGACGGTCACCTTTTTGCTGAGATGTCTTTTCTCGCACGTACAGGGTTCACATGCTGGAAGAGCAGCTGAGGGAACTGGAAATGAGGTCGGAAGACAGGCTGAGGGAGGAGCAGCAGAGGTTCAAGGAGCTAGTGGTGAGTTCGTATTCGGAGTAAGTCGAAAATCTGGAGGAATAAAATTCCTAATATGCCTCGAACATTTCGTCCTCTTCAGGTCAGGAACGAGCGGGAGCGAAGCCAGGATGCAGAAACATACACCCTCAAGTGAGTGACCGGACCTTTCCATAACCATCGGAACCTTGAAAACCCCCCCCCCCCCATTCAACTCGCTGCTATTTTACCTCCGCAGGATCCAGACCTTCGAGAAGGAGAACGTGGAACTCCGCGAGGAGCTGTACCGCCAGAGGGCCATGGCCGAGCGCCTCAAGCAGGAGAAGTCGCTGGTGCAGGACCAGCTGTCCGACAGCGAGTACAGCCTGGGGACGCTGCGAGAGGAGCAGCGGAAGATGCAGGACCTGGGGAAGAGGGAGCGGGACGGCTTGGTGCAGGAGAGGGCGGGCAACGCGAGGGTCCTGGAGGAGCTCACCAGGGAGCTGCAGGAGCTCAGGAGGTTCAGGATAGACGCCGAGTACCAGCACAGGCTCAACGGGCACGTGGCCATGGAGCCGCCGTCCAGGCTCAGGGATTTGGAGGAACAGATAAGGATACTCAAAGAGGTGATTTGTTCGCCGCAACGCTACGGCTTTTTCCCACTCATTGGCTGCGGGTAACGTTCCACAAGGTTCCTCCACAGCAAAATGGAACCCCGAAAAGGGTCCAACTAAGACGGTGTTTCTCAAACTGCGGTTTGCGGGACCAAACCGAACAAAAATCTTGAACTATCTAAAGTTAGGCCGTGGAGGAAAACCATGCAGGCATACCTTGCTTCAAGTACTCGCTATGGTCCTATTCCGTACGTAAATACGGGGCACTCCAAAAGTAGGCTTGTAAATTTCCCAACAGAAGTTACGACAACGAACCATGTCCATAAATTTGAATTGAAAATTGAAAAATGTCCACTCTAGAATTTGGTCAAGTGGATAAATTCACTTTGGTAATGAGGCGAGTGTTCCACGTGTGTATCTGCACCCTGCTTAGTGGTCAATGAGGGTGTCAGCCACCTAATTGCTAGAAAAAGTTTGAGAAACACCTGAATTAAGACGTCAGGATTCAAATTCGGTATAATCAACGGGTTAACGATGACTCGCTTTTCATCAACTTTTTAGACTGTCGTTCTGAAACCTATTTAAAAAATGCGATTTCCATTTCCCAAAATGTCCGATGATTAAGCCAAACCGAAGGACTTGGCTGCGCTAACCACCCGTGGATCCCCGGAGTAAATTTCTCGACTTACCCGGTCTTGACCTCTTTATTTATTCCCGGCAGGAGAATCGCGAGGTCCGCGAGGCGAACGAAGAGCTGCAGGCTCAGTTGCTCAACTCGAGTATCGCGGAGGGACGAAGCTTGCTGCACTGCGGCGAGGGGACATCGCTGGCGGCGGAGTTCGAGGCCATGTCCAAAGACGAGGTGAGTAAAAGCAGATTCCGCCACCTCCTAGACGCGGGCCGAAGGGAATCCGCCAATTCGCCTCTTTTTTCTCCCGTTTTCAGGTGATGGAGGCGCTGAAGGAGCAGCGCGACGTAAACACCAAGCTCCGGGCTTACATCGACGGCATCCTGCTCAACATCCTGGACAGCTACCCACAGATCTTGGAGGTGAAAGGGAAGCACGAGTGCCTGCAGCGCCCTCCGGAGTGACCCACGCTGGACGCGACACAAGTGCCTTACTTCGCCGGCGGCAAGACATTTCCTCCAAATAGGGTGGCAGTATTAAGCCATAAATTATTACGCGAGTGATCAAAGGATGCTCGTGGGACTTTTCTCCCTGCCCTCGGAGTAGAAAAAATGTGCTGGACTTCACCGACCTCGGTCGTTCCTTTTTCCTCTCAAACACCGAGTGGCCTCCCGAGAGCGTAGCGCCTGCGCCGCGGGACCGACCTACGAGCTCGGATTTGTAAATCGTTTTCTCAGCGTTTTGTTTTGAGCGATAGAATAAAGTTGGACATATATTTTTTTGATAAAAAAAATCGTGAATTTAATGTAGAGAAGAAGCCGAAAAACCTTCCCCGTCTTTTCAGTTGCCGCCGTTCCTTTCTCCGATTCCGTACGACGACAGGCATTGCAGGGCGATGAACTGGTCCGCCAGCTCGGGTTCCAAGGTCCGCACGGCCCTGGTGTGCATCAGGTAGGCGCGGCTGTCGGCGGCGCTTCCATACATCTTTTCTAGCGCCACGCACCGCACCCAAAGTTCTGATAAAAAAAAACGTGATACGAGTAAGAAAAACCGGTCTTTTTGAGACAAGAGAACGCCTCCTTCGGCAATGTTTAGGTGGAAATTTTTTATGTCCCAAATGGGCGCATGAGTATATGAATAAATGAGGGTGCGTGGCCGAATCCAGCGGCAAATTTCCCTGATATCTCCAGGTTTTTCAGACAACTTTTAACAAGCTTCCAGACCAAAGTGAATAGAAGCGTGACTGACTTCACGAGTCGAAACCCAGCTTACCGATCTCGTGCTTTCCAAATATGGTGCAGGCACGTTCCATCACCCTTCTCATCTGATTGATATTGGGCTCCGGCTAAAGGGGCAAAAGAAATACGAAAACCGGTAAGGAGTTTGGCCGTTAAAAGTGAAATCCGGATAGGAGGAGGGTAGAAAAGGTAACACATACGAGGGCCTCCTCGATGTCCAACATCGCGAAGAAGAATTCCAGGCAGATGGGATGTGTCTCCCGGTATCTAACGTGAGAGAAGAAAAAAAAAACTGAAGGCACACCCCGCATTTAAGTATCGATTGGGACCCGAGCGAGTACGGAAAATCACTGGAAAATGCTTGGTTCCGACTATCTGTGACCAGGCTTTCGCAAATTTTTGATTTCCCCGATTCCCAGGTCACGTTGACTTAAATATTTTCCTGATTATTTTTATGGATGAACGCATCCGGTGAAATTTATATGACATCTTCTTTACAAATGTTTCTAAACACTTGACAACACAGTGTGGAAACTGAAAGACCTTGCAACGTGCGTGGGGGAAGCACGCCTGTATTTCGAGATGCATCGTCCGACTCACCTCTTGAAGTATTTCCGAGCCTCATGGGTGCCGGCTGTCAGCACGATCTTCTTCAACTGAAACAGCTTGTCGCGTTTGGCCACACTGTCGGACCTTGATGCGCTTTTCTGAAACGGATCGGGAAAAAACATGTCCATCGATGAAAAGCGGATGGGTAATTGAATTTTCGACGTGAATTCCTCGCCGACGGTTTCCAAAGCACACAGATTTTACTCACGGCGATGGCAGCATCCACCTTTGCATTGCAATGCAGCTCGTTCCACCTGACGGCTACTGTCCATACAGGCAAGGGATCCTGCAAGAAGAACGAGGAAGTGGACTCGAAGAGCCTCAGGCAGAGGGGCTTCTAAGACCCTTTCGATGCTAAGCAACGCGGAAACGATACTTACGCTCGCCTTACGGAGTCCCTGCTCCAAAAGCTGGCATATGTGATTTTGCGACCCGTCCGTGCGAGTTGTGAGGCGAACGACCCGCTCCCGCCAAAGACCGGCCTCTTTCGGGAAACTGTCGGTGGCACGTTGCAGGATCTCGGAAGATGCAGTCGCATCTTGGGAGGACTGCAAGTCAGCCTGCAGTAAATTTGATAGCGTCGAAATAAGAGCGACATCCCCGCCAGCGCAACTCTCGGATCGTCGAGTCGCCGCAAACTCACCCACTGGATGTACAAATCGGGAGCCAGCAAGTGCAAATCCGCAGCTTGGCAAAACACTTCCAGCAAGAGTTTAACGATGATCCTCCTTCTGGCAGGCGATTGGTGAGCATTCAATCGATCTGTGCAAAACTGAACGTACATGGACCACATCTTTTCTGCAGGGAGAGACAGACAAACAAAAGCCTGAATTTAATGTGTCCACGGGATTTTGGAAAGACAATCATGGCAAATATTTGAATATTTTAATACAGGCACCACCAGATCAAGTCAGATCAGATCACTTACGGGTTGGCACATCTCCCACCGCGTCATCGAAGTTCGAGAAGCACTGGTGCTCCAAAGCGCTGACGTCAGCGGCTGCGGGGTAAGTCGAAAAAAGACGAAATGTAGTGAACAGAAATTCGGTTGCATCACAGTTACGAAAAGCAAACACCGCTCACATTTATTGCTAGCGCCGTTCATGGGTCGGGAGGCAATTGCGGCTCTGCACATTTCGTCACGCGGATGAAGGGCTTTCATCCTAGCGAGACACGGTATCAACGATTAACGCGGGAGGACATTCACCAATGCCTCAGTTGTCTTTCAAAACCGCAGGACTCGTCTCGGCGGACGCGACGCTATACTTACTCCTTGAAGATCTTATCTTGAATCCACTCCGTGAAATGATATCTCTGACAGATCAGAATGAGCCGCACGAAAAAGTCCGCATCTGCAAGAGGGCAAATTAGAATGCCGTAATAAGACGCAAACATTTCAATAAAATTGCATGCAACGTCACAGAGGAATTGAATTATCTGTCTTAATGCGGGGTTCATGGTAAGATTTATGAAATCCTTTCCCTGGCCAATCCAACTAAAATTCCCCGAAAAACATCAAAGGAAATATTTATACTAACTTCTGGGGAACTTACCAGGAATGGCTCGGACCGCATTTCTGAAAATTGCTTCTGCCAACTTCCCCGACATTACCGGATCCTTGTCCATGGCATCCGGGTCCACCTGCGGAAAAACGTCGATGGCATTAGAGAAAGGAACCATGACGAGAGCAACTCTACAAATCGCGGAAAAATCCACTGCAAAAACACTCACTTTCCGACTGCCATCACTGGCACTTTCCTTGAACTTCCTGCGCTCGTCGAGGCTGTTCTTCAGCTCCAAACGAAAGAACTAACGTCGAGAAAAAAAAAAAACCAAATGGAGCAAGAGGGTATGAAACACCCAAAAATTCGATTCAATAAAAGCCCCGTAGCAACACCGACCTCCGCGTAGAGCGGCTTCGATGTGGGCAGAAAGCGCACGGCTCTCAGCAGGATTTGACGCGCTGTCTCGAAAGACTTGTTCTGTTTTAGCTCCCATTTGGCGGCGGCGATCCAAAGATCTTCGAATGAAAGAAGAAAAAAGCAATCAAAAGACGTTACTCGCTAAGGTGATAATAAGGAGGTGGCAAAATGCGGCAACCTTTAGGAATACTGATCCAAAAATAATGCGGGGTTCTCCCAGAAATGCAATTTGCAATTTCCTAGAGGTAAATCTTGCACAGATATTTTCCAGAACTTACCTGGTTTGTTGCTGTGAATCTTCAGCATGGATGAATAGATCTTGCTTACAGAATCCGTTAATTTCTGAACGTAAAAAAATTAGTTAAAGATAAAAAAAGCATTGAGCAGAACCTCAACGGCATAATTCTCTATCAAGGTACAGTAAAATTTAAGTCAGTTAAGCTTCACTTTGCAGCCAAGAAATCTAAACACTAGGTTTCAAAGATTTCGCAAGCCATGCCGCCAACAAATTTCAGAAACGTTTAGTCATGTGGCTTTTCTGTGTAAATTCATGATTCTCACGATTGCGGTTTTCAATCCGAAATCAAAGAACTCGCTTTCTTCAAATGGTCTAGATTGATGGTGAGGGAGGACGACTTACCTCTCTGCGGCAAAAATCGACGAAAGAAATCCACATCTTCACGTCTGCCGCATAGCGCTGAACGGCTTGCTAAATTTGAAATTAAAAACGGTCAGTTTTGCGCAAACCCTCGATGATCACTTTTACCGCGTTTCTGGGCACGGGGAATTACGAACCCTGAAAAGCGCCTTTATTCGCCTGCATATCGACGATCGCACCAATTTGTATTCGGAGAAATTGTTTTGTACCGCCTGAGACAGAAAAAGACATCGGTGTGTTATCGTCGTTAAAATCAGCGAAACTTTCGCGGCGAAAATAAAAACGTGTTAAAAACAAAACTTACTTGCTGCCTTATTTTCAAGAGCGTCAATAGATTCAACTCGTACTAAAGCGTTTAAAAATAAAAACATTTTCAATTCGATGACGATGCGCAACAATAACGTAATGCGTGATTCAAGCAATTGTATCCAAGTTTTCCAGCCTCGTGTATTTGGCCGAGGAGACTCACCGTGATGAAATTTAGAAAATCGTCTTTGGTCTTGGAGTTACGTTGGATCCTGTACTCGTGGACCTTCCTCTTTTTGATCACATGACTGAAAGGCAAATTTCTCACACTCAAGTACATATATACGTAATATTAGCTGATCCTAAACATCTGCATTGAACATCCTTTTAAGAGTGCTTTGGATTATCAATGTTATACAATTATTAATAGTAACCCGAGTGGCCTAGGAGAGAGAGCATCGTTAAAATTACAAAAGATGAAATTCATCTCGTGCGGTCGAAATTTAACCAAACAATCATATGTGGCACACGTATGGCACCACATATAAACGTTCAAACCACCCTCTTCTTTTGTGGCAAGTAGGGCAGCAGCGCATTAATGTGATTCATTGCTTCATTTCGACGCCCAGGTTTTAAAACCCACTTCTGAAACATGTTTTTAGGAACATTGACGTGGTTTTAAAGGGCGAAAATTGAATAAATTTTATCCATACGTGTCTAGCTTACCAAGGTTCACTGTCAAGTCCGCGAATGATTTGAAAATGGAGGCAAGAGGGGGTTATTTGCATATTTAGGTGGTTTGACAAAAATGGCGACAATTTTCGGCGGTTTCTATGGTCATTTTCGTATTTTTTTAGTAGGAAG
>JAQIXS010005796.1:0-11879 GCA_034700785.1 Rossiulus vilnensis
CCGGTAAAAAAACAAGAGCGTTCCGGTAAAAAGACAAGAGCGTTCCGGTAAAAAAAAATTTAGCACTACACCACTGGGTAAGTTGTTAAATAATTGAACACATACAGGCAGTTTGCGATATTTAATGTGAAAGAAAGCTGATTGATCTAAAATTGATTCCTGTATTATTGTATATGCAGAAATCTTAATCTGTATATCTGCAGAAATAAATGCCATATTTTCCGAACAGCTTTCAGAAAATTCAGAATGCAGTAGCAGAAGACTACTTCTACATACGATTTGCATTGCTGGCATGTGCTGTTTATAATAAAAGTGACACGACAAGAGACTAGTTCATTTTATAACATACAGTACAAGAACTTACCTCAGTTTATTCTTAGGACTTGCATATGAAGATTAGTTTGAACAGAGCATGCTGGATTTTCGTTGAAAGTTAAAATTTACTGTTGCAGCTTCGTTTTGGTTCTAGAATATCTTCGCGCCAAAATAAATAAACTCTTCTACGGCGCTTTTACTTTTCGCCTTTTTCGACCTGTACGCGATCGTTGCGCTGGTTGAGCTTTGACTTTTGTGTGAACTCAGTTCAGTCAGTTGTTAGTTGGGTTTTGGTCTATTATTTCTCTTCTAGCTGGGCAAGAATCAAATTTCAGCTCCAAATCGGCCAGATAAATCAAAAATAGGAACTATTAGCAATGGGAGAAGACCGAGACGACAAAGGTAATAAGGCTGTTCTCGAATTAGTGAAGAACATTACGTCTGAGTATGTAAAATGCAATTTCGACAAATCAGCTGATGTAATAGCGAAGTTTCTAAAAATGGCACATGAAAATACGATTCAGCTTTATTAGTTTGGCTTGTTACAAGTTGTAAACATGTCCTATTTATGATCAAGCTAAAGGTCAAGGTGATACAGACCTTGCATCCAGAAGCAAATAGTAACTATGTGCATCCGTTGCAATATTGTGATATTATACATATATATAATTTTTGATATTGTGTTTCAGATAGGAAAAGAGATCGAGATCGAAGACGTAGTAGATCTCGTTCCAGTTCCCGCAGCCGGGACAGGGATAGGGACAGAGACCGTGACATCCGTTCCAGAGATAGGGATCGCCGCAAGCGTTCAAGGTCTCGCTCCCGTGATCGAGATAGATTAGGAGGGTGAGAGTTGAAATTGTCAATTTGATTCTGAAATCCATCCATTAGATAAATATTTAATGGATCCCGACGTTTACTATTTGAAATATGGTGAGAAACCATGGCGAGAAAATCGGTTCCACGACACTTCATCTCGGGCAGGTTAATTGCATCACCAAAAGCCGATAAAGTATCATTGCAAAAACGAGTCCATAAACTACTATAACCATCTAACCAAAGCAAACCTAGCCGATTCACATTTAAACGCTGATTTTTTGAAACCCAAATTTCCGCGATGAAAGTAGCCGCGATCAACTTTTCCTTGATGTTTTGTCGGTACACCTAGAAAACCATCATAATATGGGGTTAAATTTTCAATCTCGCCTAATACTTGGTGTATCCTGGGGAAACCTGACTGATTCCGACCCGCGTTCTTCTAGCATTCGAATTAAAACAGAAAAAAAATCCTCGAGACGCAGAAAGCCTTCGATTTATTGGGATGTGCCTCCCCCTGGGTTTGAACACATCACTCCTTTTCAATACAAAGCAATGCAAGGCGAGTAACTCGGGCATTGAAATACAAATATTGATGTTCCAATTTACAAATGATTACTTTTAATACTGTTTAGCTGCTGGACAAATCCCTCCTACGGTGGTTGAAGCCAGCCCCCAAGTGGTCATGCCAGTTGTTGGTAGTACCATAACTAGACAAGCGAGACGCTTGTATGTGGGGAACATCCCTTTCGGGGTTTCGGAGGCAAGTATATGCGAACTGTTTTCTCGTGAAAACATTACAAACCCAAAAAACTACTCCCCATATTCTACTTTTCAAGGAGGAAATGATGGACTTCTTCAATCAACAGATGCACATTTCTGGGCTAGCTCAAGCACCTGGAAATCCAGTTCTTGCTTGTCAAATTAATTTGGATAAGAATTTTGCATTTTTAGAGGTGATTTCCAAGTCTGAACCAAATCATCTTGTTACATGTTGACGGCTAATAATGCTTGTGTGATTTCTAGTTCCGATCGATTGATGAAACTTCGCAGGCGATGGCGTTTGATGGGATAAACTTTAAAGCACAGAGTTTGAAGATAAGGCGACCTCACGATTACCAGCCAATGCCTGGTATGGCTGACACTCCTACAGTAAATGCTCCAGGTAGGTTCTCAATTATAAGATTACTAGCATTTAGTCACTCTTCGCTTACATTTTAAGGTGTGAAGCAAATTATTTTATACTGAATTTCCATTCCTTTTTTCCAGTGCAAGATTCCCCTCACAAAATCTTTATCGGAGGATTGCCAAATTATCTCAACGAAGATCAGGTAGGCAATGCATTTGTTCGTCACATTGCTAACATTAGTGGTTTCTTGTTATTTTTCTATGAGTGCTAGCCGAGATAGTCGTTGCACATGCCCTTTTCCAGCCACAGGGTTACATCTTAAAGACGAGTGCAGGTTTGGGAAGGCTTTCGAAATGCTCCTTTTTATAGGGAACCATTTGATAAATTGCCAGCGAATGATTACATCTTTTTGTTTCTATGGAAGAAATCCCCCCGAAACCATGTTTTTCTTTCAGAATTTTAGGTATGGGGTGCAGATGCATATTCTTTGTTTTTATTTTCAGAAAATTCTAGATTATCTTTCATGCAGCGGTTGTAGATATTTGTTTATAGCCATTTTTTTAAGTAACGATAGTGTAAAATTACGATTCTCGTGTTATCTTATTATTTCGATAGCTATGTATGTTTATCCGTATTTCACACAATCAAAAAAACTCATGTTTCTTTGCTTCTTCCCCCGTTTGATCCATAGCTAAGGTATCGCGGGTGCTAATCCCAACCTAGTCGCTAATGCAAACTCCAAAACACAACCCTGAGTTTTTGTGCTGAAGACAAAGGCAAGTGTTGTCAGCCTTTTTGCTTGTATAGGGCTTCTGTGCTACTGGGGCTAGCACTTACACTTTTCTGGCACGTGAACTTGCGGGATAGGTAGGCACTGTTCAGAAGGGATAAACCTGAAGGTAGCCGAATGAGTCAGCTATAGAGGAACTAAGTATGTGCGCTTAAAGCAAATGTGAAACTATTGAAGAGATGTTCAATTTAACGCCTATTGTCTTTTTTAATTTTTTACTCGCGTGTCACTGTAAGGAAACATCAGCATTTTATTTTATTGCATTGTTTGAATAAATAGAAATAGTTGGCAATTTTCTTAAGACAAATGAGAGATAAATTGAACACGTCCCTTCATACTCCATTTATATTTATTTTCATGTTCTGTAGTCCCTTGTTTAGATTGTGTAACGGGAGAATTTGGCTTAAATGTAGTAATGGCAAGGGTGGTTTATCCGTGCTCAGCAACACTGTAATGCACTCAGAATCATCTGTGGTTTATTGTGCAGTAAATCTACTTTTTCAAATAAAATAAAGGGCAAAATATCTCACTACCTATTTCAGGTGTTGATCACTCTTTCGTTGTATTAGTCTATTAAAATTGCTTTTGCTTCAGAATACAGTCCAACGTTCATTGCAACAGCAAAATTTTAAGCTTTGAAGAGCAATTGAAAGGGTAAACTTTAGTTAGGATTGGGATGGGATTTGTTTTAAAGTATTCAACAGCTTCCATAATATTCAACCACTTTCTTGTCGAGTATCTTGTCATTGGTAAGTAATCTCTGTCGATTTAAATGTTGAAATTGCTTTTCTCGATTTGCAATTTTTAATTAATATTATCTTATAATTACTCACTAATGGGTCCCCACACCCACACTCGTACTAATATTTAAAATTTTTGGTTACACGTAGAAAAACATTAATAACCGAATCAAAATTACAAAATGCATCATTCGTGATATTTTCAACAATTTGTCTCGGTGTTTTTTTCCCCTTAAATTAAACAAAGTATACATGTCTGTTCAGTGATATCAAGATACTAATTTGTAGTTTCATTGGGGTTTCCTAACTTGTTATCCAGCTAGTCTTGCAGTGATGTCATAATTTCCACATTAAACTTTTCACGTAGGTCAAAGAGTTACTGATGTCGTTCGGCCAGTTGCGTGCTTTTAACTTAGTGAAAGACAGCGCCACTGGGCTTTCGAAAGGTTATGCCTTTTGTGAATATGCTGACGTCTCCATCACCGATCAAGTAAGTGAAACAAGTGCACAATTTGCATTCGGCTCGTAGTGCCCTTGTCTAATAAACAGCGATAACTCCAGGCAATTGCTGGCTTAAACGGCATGCAGCTGGGAGACAAGAAACTCATTGTTCAACGAGCCAGCGTGGGTGCAAAGAATAACTTGACGAACGTATGTATTTCCCCGTTGTATTTTGAATGGAGAGGTTTTTGCAGGATGTGGTCGGAACATAGTTAAACGAGATTGGGATCCCTTCGTTTTCCAGGCCCAAGCACCAGTTCAGATCCAGGTGCCTGGCTTGAATCTGACGACGGGAGCAGGTCCAGCCACCGAAGTCCTCTGTTTGATGAACATGGTTGCACCAGAGGAATTGAGAGATGAAGAGGAATATGAAGGTAATAGTTTTAGATTTTGCGTACAGTCGAACTCTGTTATGACGTGCAAATGACCTCGATAATTTGATTTTGGCAAATGTTAATCCAATATTTTATGGTTACAACGAGCAAATTTTGACGCGTGCAGTATGCAAGTTCCCAAAATCTTGAGTTTACTTTTCAGATCCCTCACTAACAATGTGAAATCTGCGTTCTGATTTTACCATCCGGTGCCCCTATTGACAAATTTCTTATAACACTCGTTATAACAGATTTATACTGTAATAAATTTGTGTGCACGTAGAAATGCAATGATGTTCTGTGGTGTTACAGACATCCTGGAGGACATCAAAGAAGAATGTAACAAGTATGGGGTGGTACGTAGCGTGGAAATCCCGAGGCCTATTGACGGGGTTGAAGTACCAGGGTGCGGAAAGGCAAGTGTAGTTTCAATTTTTGCTCGCCACCGTTTGGAATAGGTAGCTTCGAGGTGCATGGCTTAACTTGGAATGGCTATTGTTTTAGGTGTTTGTCGAGTTCAATTCTGTGATCGACTGCCAGAAAGCACAGCAGAGCTTGGCAGGAAGAAAATTCGCCAATCGTGTCGTCGTCACGTCTTATTATGACCCAGATAAATATCACCGAAGAGAATTCTAACTGACCAGTTCAGTAGCACAACAATTCTACTCCTGCTTGTTCACGCGATTCCAGGTCTGTTTGGCATTGCCATGCACATACTAAGATTTCCTGTATACAAATTTTCGTTTGCATTGCTGCATCGACTTGTTTGTCTTAACAATAAAACATCCTTTTTGTCTTTACAAGACTCGATTCGTTTATTGTGTATGGTTATGTTTACATCAATTGGCCTTTTCCCCTGGTATCTAATAAGTTGATTTAGTTGTGTACAAGTGCATAGTTAGAAGGAAAAGGCAGTAGCTGGATAATACATATTTACAAAGAACTACTTGTTAGGTGGAAAGAAATGATCTGTTAATGCTACTGTGTTCGAACGGCATTGACCTGGAAGTTACCCTTTTTATGCTTAACCAACAGTCTGACTTTACTAATAGCATCCACCATGCTATGTGCCATTTGTCACTTGAAAGCAACTTTTAGGTACGTGGCGACGGTGGTCTCATCGGTGAGCGATGCTGCTCGGGGCTTATTTCCAACGTAAAACAATGCAAGGAATGAAATGAAAGTCGGACGTTGCCATCACTTACGCCATTACGTTTTGCTGGTCATCTATTTCGGGGAAACTATCCAGTATTTCTGATACGAATTTGGCAACGTCGGTTTCTTTCGTTTCGTGTATCTTGATGAACTGGTGCTCCAACAACTGAATATAATTTGGTCGCTGCCTGTATTCCTTTATGAGGCTGAGAAAACATGAGCAAATTAATAAATTGGCTTTTATAATGCATGATATAAATTAATTATACTTTGCAACTAATTCGTTTTCATTATTCATGTAAAAGCATAGTGCCCATTTCATAAAAGTAGGCAAGTTCGAGACAAAGGAAAACAAGTGCGCAAGTGTGTACCACAAAGTTACAGATACAATCTTAAGACTAGGACAGCAGGAAGTGCATAGTTGATGGTAAGCCTTTAGTAGCTTTTTTTAGGTAGAGGAGTTAGAAAGGATTTCCTGCTAACGTTATTCATGAAAGAGAAGTTTTCGTGAGAATTGTTTGCCGTATTAGGCAACAGGAAGTTATCATTTAGTAAAGGTGTCTCTTTGCCCCTACAACAAGAGCTTGTTGGATTAATTCAAATGACTTCCTAAATTGCTGATACTGTTAAAGCGGTTAATGTTGGAGAGGATTATGATTTGCTAATAAATTTGTCTTTGCTTCCTATTTTTTTATGAAATAATTATTTGAATGAAAAGTATTAACTGACCATTGACAGATCAAGTCCTCAAATTCCTGCGAAAACTTTCCAGGTGGTAATCGTGGTGGGGCATCTTGGACTACTTCTCTTAACTGTTCAAATGGAGTCTTCCAGGTGCTATAAAAGTTACAGGAAAAAACCAATCTAGTCGCAAGGTTTTCAGCATATTCTATTTAATAAATAGCAGTCAGAGACTTGCTTTTTAAAGCTATAAAAGCTTTAAAATTTAGATAGCATACTTTTAAATAAATAACATTTGCATTATATTGTTTTTGGTCACACTGTATATAAAACTTTCTGAAATCCCATAGTGGCAAGAAAAGGTTCCCCCCACTAAAATTAGACAAAATCTGATTATATAAACGTGAATAGAATTTCTTACCTATAAGGAAAGGTTCCAGTGGCCAATTCAATCTGAAAATCATAATTAAACAACATTCTCAAATCTCAATGCCATAAATTAAGTTTTCTACCATTTTGGTAACTTCTTGCAAGATTTTCAATACATGCAGTTAAAAGTCTGATAGGAATTAACAGCACACAGTAAAAAGAGATAGCTAGGTTGTCAATTTGACAAGTGACCAAACCTTTCTTGATTTTAACAACATGGCATTAAAACACGGTAACAATTCCCAAGTAATATGCATTTGAAGTAAACAAACAACAGATAAAAAGATAAGCTGAAATACAACCGATTACCATTGTAATTCCGAGGCTCCAGACGTCCGATTTGATATCATAGCCATCAGAATCTTTATCAGGATTTATCCTTTCTGGCTGAAAATGTTAACAGGGTCATTAAACACTTCGTGTTGACATTTATATAGCGATAATATAAACGGTGAGTTCAAATTCACGATACATACTGCCATATATGGCTTGCATCCAGCATCGATAGTTTTGGCCACAGAGTCAACCAAATAGCCACTGATGCCAAAATCGCACATTTTTACTTGCCCACGACGATTAATCAGAACATTTGACGGTTTGACATCCCGATGAATTACCTGCAGCTTAAACTGGAGATAATGTAGCGCACTCACCACCTGTTATTCAACAGATGTATATTAGGATTACAATTGCTAAATTACCATAACAATTGACCGAATGTATAAGTAGTGCAAAGAAGAGGCTGTGACAACGTACGGCAAATGCGATTTTCCCAAGGATATCTTCGGCAATTGTGCGCCCAGCTTTGTTAACCTTTACATAAAATTTATCTAATGATGTATCCATAACTTCCATACATATCAAAACATCCCCCTGAAGCAAGAATACAAAATGGAAGCATTATAAACTATTCCGCGAAAAAACAATTTTCATCTAGAAAACCTTAGGATTGTCAAATATTGGATATTTAGATGAAATTGTTGGTCTAGAAGATAAACGCTGTCACATACCTCTCTAAATAAAGCTCCATAAAATTGTATTGTATATGGGCAGTCACTAGCTCGCATCGAAATATCTAAATCCATTACTAATCGTTTCTGTTCTTGTGTATTCACAGTTGCCCTGATGCGCTTTTTTTATTAAAATAAAGTTAATCATCCATGTTCATTCAGAGATCACAGTTAATGGCAATACGTTAATTTAGAGATACCTTAACTGCCATAATTGTGTTGCTTTGTCTGTGCCGAACTTTTTCCACTATGCCATAAGCACCTTCTCCCAACACGCAGATTTTTTCCAAATCATCTGCTTCAACCTCAAACTGGGTTTCCCCAATAGTGATGTTTGTTCTCTTATCCAAATCCCTCAGTGGAGTTCTTAATAAAGTGACAAAAGCCATAGGGAATAATTAAAAACCATTAAACCTGGTTTTAAAATAAACATTGGAACAAAATGGGGTACATGCAATATACACTGAAAAGCCCTTCGGTTTACGGTGACATGCAACCAATGCAAGTCAACAATCAGGTTTTTAGAGAATTTTCGTTCAAGTCTTTACAAATGTAATGAATTAAAGATCACATATATGAAAACACCGTTTTAAGTTGTTTTATTTTATTAACTCGTTTTTAATCGCAAAAGTTGAAATTAAATTAGACAACTGAAACTGAGAAATTTTGTTTGCTTAATTGTTAGACACCCAGTTTTGAAATAAAAAACAAGTTACATGTACATTTAGGCAGGTTTGGATCACATTGCGAATAAGATAATGTGCCTAAAATATTACATGACAGTATTACTTACACCTGTGGGGACTCATCTGGCGAAATTTGTATTCTCCCAGGCCTTTTTTTTACTTTTCCTGAAATAATTAGAAAAAGTTCAGTAAAACAGATTTTTCTTGACTAGTTATGTAATCCACCAATTCAAAATGAAATTAAATTTTTGCATTTAAAATCATTTTTTTACTTTTGTTAATTATGCCTTTTCATTGACATAGGCACATCTGTAATTTTCATTTTATTTTACTCTTAACTAAATGTACAGTAACCTACTTCATGCATCGATAAGTTTGTAATGCAACCCATTTCTACCGTAAATATAATAGTAAATATTTTAAATATGGGTATGTAACCCAGAAGCTTATGTGATTTATTTGTCTTGCGTTTATTTAGGGATGGGGCTTACATACATGCATGTGTACAGGACACCATTGTCAATAAAAAAACCGATTATACGTCGTCAGTAATATCATTAATAATGGACATAATTGCTTTAATCTAGGCTCTATAATTATGGATCTTTATGACCAATCAAATCTAAACACGTTTATGGCTTTGACAACTGTCTATCGCCGTGCTTCAGTGAAGACGGTATCCACTTCAAATTTTCTGAAGTTTTCTAGTGAATAAATTTAAGGTCAGATACTTCTACAGCGTTTGACCTGGCTGCCTTCTGCAAGGCTCCAAGAAGCCACAGTTGATCGCGAGTGAATACCTGGAGGAAACCGCAGCTTTTTAGGTCACACGTTCTGCATCAGTATTCGGCCACTCCAGATCAAAAGTTTTGAGAGCAATCTCCGCAACACTTGGCCCAATTTAACAGGCCTGCAACTTAGCAGGGAGTGGCCGGCGTTTTCCACGACTTGCAGGAAGCCTGCAAAGGCACACTTTGGCTGGACACTTGTCTCAGCAATTATTTACACCAAAAGTTCTTGCAGGGGAAACCCTAGCCTCAAAGCACGCAACTCAGTTACGTCCCGGCTTTCTATGAGCCGCACTAAAACTTATGGCATTGCTATGCTTATGGGGAAGGCAGAGCCTACTCGGAGGCCTTACTTGATATACCACTAAATGTTTTTAATGCAGTTTGAAGGAGCTTTTACTTAAGGTTTGCTACTAGGAGACTATATCGGGGTTAGCTACTATTTCAACGCAAGGCAATATACCTCCAGCCAGTGCCAAGGTCTACGGTACAAAAAACTCATTCAACCCCAGAAACGAAAGCTTTACACCCTCGAAATAGCAACCCAACCCTTCGTCAATGTGCTCGTAATAAATAATTCGCCTTTACCTGCCATGATTTCATAAAAATAGCAAAAATTCCAAGCTGGGTTTTCGAGCCGCACCAAGGCTTGTCCTCAGATTGTAGGCCTAGGCCTAAGTGGTTGGCGACTCGATGTGTCGATTTTAGCACCAACTTATCGCGAGAAGAAGCATTTCCTATCTCCGATGCGTTCTCGGCGTTCGGTCGCTGGTAAATTTCAAGTGTTTGGGTAAAAAATCCAACGAAGATGCATGAAATCCAAGTGTGAAGGAGAGCACTTCTGAAGACCGTACGGCTACTTCGAATTCGACTATGACTCAAAATCGAGTAGTGGGGGTGGTAGCCGGGTGAAAAGAAAGAATAAGAACGTAAGAGTGGGCGGAGACAAGTGTGTGGAAGTCTGGCGCTGATTGGCCCGCTCGCTTGCGGAGGCCGAGTGACTGACAGCGTGACTCACCACTGATGGACACGCCCAGTTCGCACGTGCCAGAGGGGAGCTACGAAGCTGTGGCACAAGTCAACAGGGTGAAGGGGAAAGGTTTATTTGGCCCACTGATGGACGGAGATGGATGCATCACGATTAAGATTAAGCTCATTCAAGAAAAGTGTGAAATTTGAATTTGCTGATAAATTACAAGTACACAAAATTAATTTTTACAATCAATATTGATCTTGTAGTTTCAATTACTGTAAAATTTAATCAGTATCACTAAGGTGACATGATGGAAATAACAAAACGCCATTAATATGGTGCAGTTAAATTTATAAAAACCGTATTTCAAATTCAAAATCGAACGAAACACCTCAAAATACGCACTGGAACAAAATTTGAAACAAGTAAACATTTATGGTTTCTGATGAATTTAATCGAGCATCATCTCATTAAATGCGGTGTTTATCCACACTCTTGAAGTTTTTCAAGCCTTTTATAAAAATATAGCACCTGTTGGGCTGCCCAAGAATCTTTTTTTTAAAAAATAATAATAAAAAGCTGGAGAACTAATAAGTTCAACTTTAAATTTAAGTTAAAATAAAGTTAATAAGTTAAAATATGAACTTCAATTTTAAACCATACGAAAAAAAATTAACTACCGTTTAACTGTTGAAAGTTCTAAAATTAAAAAGTATCTGATAACTTCGTATTAATTAGAAATGCAATTATTGTTTTCCCGATATGGAATTCTAGAAATACATGTATTTCCATATTCTATTTCCCCTGAAAAATATCTTGTGCAAGAATTAGACATTTGAGCACGGAAACCAAAGCTGCATATTAAACCTTAACTGAAATCAGAGACATGTGGGAGGTATTCATTTCTGACTATTCGACCGACCGAAAACATGCTAAGCGATGGCGTCATAATTCGGTGTAAAAAATGAATGCCAAAATTACCAAAGCCGACTGGCGGAAAATTTATGTTTCATTCCAGATGCCCGTGTGAGGACAGTAGCCACCTGATGCTTCTATGGTAATTTTTCTTTTCAAACACCAAATAAATTAAGTTCAATTTCTGGAAAGCTCGTTAAAAATCGACTATAGCGCAGTGCATTTCATACTTCTGCTACGAATAGTTCAGAAATTATCAGATTGGAAACATGCTGATCTCAATTTTTGTCAGCCTGCATCCCTTCTTTGAAAAGATATTTTGAGCAGACTTGATGTTTCGCTTGGCTCCAGTCACGTGACTACCATTCCTTGCACCTGAGAAAATTCCACGTATAGGCCACGCCCAGCGCAGAGGGAATGTACCTTATTAGGGCGGGGCAACAGGGACTGGGCGGAGCTTCGAAACAGGCGACGAATCTCGAATTATCGAGCGGGAAAAGCAGATTGTTTTTCTGATCTAGCATCCCTCTTCACTTCGCGCTAATTTCTTTCGGAAAACGCAACTAAAACATGACAA
>JAQIXS010005797.1:0-11878 GCA_034700785.1 Rossiulus vilnensis
GACTAAAGCCCCGCTACAGCTCATACACGCGGACGTATGGGGACCTGCTCCCGTAGCTTCAAAGTCAGGCTTTAGGTTTTATTTAGCTATTACTGACGATTTCACCTGCTGGACGAGTGTATACCCTTTAAGGTCTAAGGATCAGGCGTTAGAATTGATCAAGGTCGACATTCAGCAAATGGAGAGACAGACAGGCTGCAAAGTTCTGAGAATCAAGACTGACAACAGAGGGGAATTTTGCTTCAAAGTTTCGGAATTATTCTATGAGGAGAAGGGAATCGTGCACGTAACAAACAACGTACATTCTCCTCATCAGAACGGGATCGCTGAGAGATTTAACCAAACTGCATTGAAGGCGATCCGTGTCATGCGCAAAGACACAGGTTTGGCAAAATGCTTTTGGGCAGAATTCCTGCATACCTTAGTGTATCTCAAGAATAGGGTCCCTCAGAAGATCTTGGGATACAAGACACCCTTCGAGAGGCTCCATGGTTATCCTCCCAATCTGAAACATTTCTGTAGGATTGGGAGCACTGTCAATGGCTTTCTCCCAAAGGGTCTTAGAAAAGACAAGCTGGAGGACACGGCAGTTACCGACATTCCGATCGGTTACTTAAGCAGTACGAAAGGGTACAGGTTCGTCGACAGAATAGGGCGTGTATTGGAAACGTCCCAAGTCCGCATCGACGAGACCAAGATTGCCGGAAATCCTGAGAGGGCAGTGTACAGACCACCCCGCAGTATTAAATCTAATGCAAGAGAGACGGAGTCGGTTGGTGATGTGGATGCGGTGCGACAGAGTGGCGGGGTCATACCTAAGAAATTGACCGTCCTGACTCCCCGGGGAAAGCTGTTACTGGAAGCTGTACAATCCCGACCATGGGTGTGGCAGAGGGTGCTTGTCCCTAGGAAGACAGGAAGGCAAACGGACGTTTACTACGACCACGGCGGCTTCTGCTTTAAGTTGAAATCCGATATTAGGAGATACTTCGAGGTGGCCGGAATACCATTTTCCGAGGGGGATTTTGACTTCTTCCCACTGAACACTAGAAAGGGGGTGATCAAAGTGCAACGTCCCACGACTGCTTCCGACAGAAACCATTCGGAAAAACAGGAGACTAACTCAAATGGACAAGACAGGGCAGCGAAGCCAGTTTCCGAAACAAAAGTGGACGACGACAGCGGCGAAGAGGTCGTGTCGTTGGATGAGGAGGAATAAGAGGTCAGTCTGGTCGAACTAAACCCCAGAACCTATGACAAGGCCCTAAAGTCTCCTGATGCATCACGCCGTTAGAATCCGACAGATGCGTATACCGTTACGAGTGGAAAGCCATCCTTATGGTATACGTAGACGATATACTGGTTTTTGCGAGAACTCAACAAGCCCTGAATGACGTACTGAAAAACCTTAAAGGAATTTTGACATGACGGATTTTGGCCCCACAACTACGTTCTTGGGAATCCAGATTCACTCAAAAATTCTTATTTAGGCGCAGTCATGATGGACCAGGAACCGTATATCCGAGAACTCAGCTGACACATGGACATAATACCTGTCAGAGGCGCCCGAGAACCACTTAAGGTGGGGGCGGTGTACAGTCGGCAACTGCTGGAAAAGGCCACAGAGGATCTGCTGGTTGCGGTGAACACCCTGGTGAAGTACACTTTGAAACCAACACTCCTTGCATGGATACATGCCTAACACCTGCTTAACTATGTGCGTAGCACTAGTTCTCAACGCTTGGTGCTCTCAAGAAGTCATACAACGGGGATCAATGGCTTTTCGGACGCTTTCTGGGGTTCAGACATCGACACGTCTCATTTAGTGTCCGGATTACTGGTACTGATCAGTAACTCGCCCATCATCTGGAGGTCTGCGCGGCAGACTATAGAGGCCGAAACGATAGCTCTGGTAAAGATGGTGAAGGAGCTCATTTGCTTGACGTGATCCTTCAGGAGCTGAAACCGGTAATGCCCACAGAGTTTGGTAAGGTGGAGGTCCTCATCGACAACGAGTCAGAGATGTTCGCTATTAAGAACGCGGTCGAAAATTGCTCCACAAAACACTTAACCCGCAAGCTCCGGTTCGTACGTGACCACTACAATCGAGGATTATTCTCTTTTCGATGTGTCTCGACAAAAAGTAATCTGGCAGATGCGCTAACTAAGCCTTTGAGCGCGTCTCATCTGCGAACCCTCACTCCCTACCTTTAAGAACCAAAAGGTGGCTCGTCAAAAGTTTAGTATGGTGCCAACGAGTCATGGGGGAGTATTGTTAACTTTTGACAAGGTTTTTGGGCGGGGAAAGTGTGGCTGGGCCGCATTACCCAAATTTCTAAACAGGATATCTTTTAAACCACTTGTAGACAAAAGACGATGACCCAAAGCCAAGGACACTTAAGTTTTATATGCCCTTGGTGCCCTGCATTTCGACATCCGCGAAGCGCGTGTTGAAACCGGTCAGCTGACTGGCTGCATGTTTGCTTTTGGTGGCGAATGCTTTGTTTTGTGTCATAGCTTACTAGGCAATTGTGCTGATAAGTTGTTTTTAATGTTAGGCCGAGCAGCCCTTTTTTAAATCCAAGCTATTTTTGCTCGCCATGGTTATGGCGGACTGAAGCCATTACTCACGCTAATCGAATAAATCCGTGTTTTATTGCAAAAGGGAATCGCGCTTGCCTCTACTTCTCTGCTAATTCTAACACGCCTTTCGTTTATACGATTGAGTGGACTACTTCTATGTTCCAGTTCTCCACCTTGTTTGTTCTACCACGATCTGTGCTAACAAATGGTTATAGGCCCAGCACCGGACTTGCTGCATTTAAGTATACCTGTTGTTTGACATTGAGTAATGCTCTGGATGTCAACAGTGTTCTACAGCTCCAAGTGCATTTGAACATCCCTCTGGATTCCTGCTGGACTTTGCTGTTTTTCTGTTTGTATCCTGGCTGCACTGGATCTACTGAAGACGGAGCGTCGACCATCAGTCAGTTCAGTGAGTTCTGCGGTATCAACTTCTGACTCCGATAGTGGAATAACTACGTCCTTGGCTCAAGTAACTACGATGTTTGGGCCAACAGTACGATGTACCACCTGATGGAGAAGGGCTGTTGGGATCTTATCAACCAGCCCAAGCCAGAGACAGCCACGGAGAAATGGAACCAGAGGAACCTGAAAGCAATGGGGATTATAGGCAAGTCTATTGATCGTGCGCAACAGACACTACGCTCAAATATTGGAACAGCAGCTGAAATGTGGAAGAAGCTGGCCGACATTGATGGTGCTCGTAGGAGAAGGTCGAAAACACAACTCCTCCGCAAGTTCGTCGAGATCCAGTGGACTTCTGGAACTGCTTTTCAACATGTTAACCGGATTCGAGCTCTGCAGGCGCAGGTCATCGCAGCTAAGGTGGCAATTGACGATACGCTGTTTGTGAGTGTACTCCTTGGCTGCCTACCCTACAACTGGCATTCCTGGGTTGATGGGATGGAGGCTCTCGAGGATGCAGCCCTAACTCCTGATTACGTGGTCGACAAACTGCTTAGCCACTATGACATCGTCAATGAGAGGAAATCAACTAGCAAGTCATATGTTCCAGATCCCCAATTAGAGAAAGCAGCAGTTGCAGAAAATCAACAAGGGAAGGGCAAGTCACAGAAGACAAAAGAACAGTGAAGCTGCTACAATTGCTTAAAGAAGGGACACCTAGCAAGATTCTGCAGGTCACCTAAGAAGCCTTGACAACGCCTACATCAGTTCCAAAGGTGGAGCAGGCTCAGAGGGTTAGTCTTGCTCATGCAGTGCAGTTCTGACGCCAAGCTAGCGCGGTCAACCGCAAATAAACAAGACACCTGTGGTGTCTGGACTCCGCAGCAACCAGTCATATGGCACATAGTAGGAAGCTGTTTAGCCACATCGAGCCAGCGTCCGGTACAGTGACAGTTGCGGATTGCCATCCATCTCCAATTGGAGGGATTGGTACAATCAACTTGTCGTGCCGGCTTGACTCGGGGGAAGTCCAAGACATTACGCTCATCAACTGCCTCTACGTACCTTTGTTTTACGAGAACTTGTTGAGTGTCTCCAAAACCCTGGACAATGGATTGGCTGTAAACTTTCAAAAGGATCGAGCTACTGTAAGCAGCATCGATAAGAAGACAGGCCGACGCACAGCGCGAATCGTTGCATTTCGACAGGGATGGCTTTACAAATTTCAACCCTTAGCAACAGAAGAAGCCGCCAGAGTTTCAAAGAGCGCTGCCAGCCTAGAATTATGGCACCGACGATTTGGCCATAGGGATGCAAACGCGATCAAGAATATGGCAAAGCATCAGTTAGTGGAAGGACTTGATCTTCTTGTCAACGAAGGAAAACATTCAGTCTGTGAGCACTGCACCAAAGCCAAGCTGAGGAGCAAGAGCTTCCCTTCATCAAGAATCCTATCAACGAAGATCCTTCAACTTGTCCACACAGATGTATGTGGACCTCTTTCAGTTCCATCCGTCGGAGGCAATCGGTACATCATCACATTCATCGATGACTTTTCTCGATATGCGAAGACAGTCCTCGTAAAGAAGAAGAGTGACGTAGTTCAAGCCCTTAAGTACTTCACCATTGAGATGAAGACACAAAGGGATGTTGATATTAAAGCCTACCACAGTGATAATGGAAAAGAGTATACGACATCGGAGGTTAGCAACTTCCTTAAGTCAAGAGGAATCAAGCAACAATTCAGTCCATTATGCTCCACAGCAAAATGGTGTTGCTGAACAGAAAAATCGAACGCTAATGGAGATGGCCAGGAGTATGCTGTTAGATGCCAACCTTTCCAAACAATATTGGCCTGATGCCATCCTGTATGCAACTTATCTTCAGAATAGGATAATAAACTCAACAATAGCCAAGACACCATTCAAGCTTTTCTTTGGTAAGAAGCCTGATGTCAGCAACATCAAAGTCTTCGGAGCCCGAGTGTTGGCACATATACCAACAGCTCTGCGACGCAAGTTGGACAGCCGCGCAGAGGAAGCAGTTTTCTTTGGCTTCACCGAGGGAATAATAGGGTATAAGGTCGTAAACCCAGCTACAGGAAGGCTATGGCACGTGCATACAGCTGTAATCATCGAGGAACCTCCGACAATTGTGGATACTTCAACTCTAAGGCCAATAGAAGTTGACGGCCTGCCAGAGCCAGAGAGGGATTGGATCCCACATGAGAAGGAACCAAAGACCAAAGCAGATGAGGAAGACAACTCTGACAGCTCTGATGACTCGACATCAAGCTACGATGTCGGTGATGTCGACAAGGAAGATGAGGAACAGTATGCCACCGCTGGTTCATCTTCAGAGGACTCCGATGTCGATATGGTCGATGATCTTGAAGTCTCAGAGGTTGACACCACTCCTGTGGTAACAGGAGATGAAGCGGAGGGAGAATCTGATGCACCCTCATCATCAGGATCCAGTCTAAGCAAGCCTCCTGCCAAAAGAGGACGCCCACGGAAGAGCCAAGTTAGAGCTCTACCGCCCAAGCCTCCAGTGGAACCAAGGCGGTCTGCTCGGCAACTCGACAAGCAAAGACATTCTTCACAAGCCGTGGCCGCCGAGATAGCTACTGAGCCTACAAGCTGGAAGGATGTTCTGAGCCTGAAAACTGCAGAGAAACTGCAGTGGCAGCGTGCAGCGGCCGAGGAGATGAAGCGCCTCCAGGACCAGCACGTCTAAGATTTGATGCCATTACCTAAAGGACGTCGCGCAGTGTCATGCAAATGGGTCTTTAAGGCCAAGACCGGCGCCGATGGCAAAGTTACATCCCATAAAGCCAGGTTAGTTGCGAGAGGGTTCTCGCAAAGATACGGAGACGACTACGATGAAACCTATGCTCCCGTCGTCTCTCATGACACAGTCCGTTTGCTGTTTGCTGTGGCCGCCTCGAAAGGAATGCATGTTAGACAACTGGACATTCGGTCAGCTTATTTGAACAGCACCCTCGATGAAGAAATATACATGCAGCAGCCACCAGGTCATGAGGTTAAAGGAAGCGAGGGAAAGGTCTGCCGCCTCCGTAAGGCCCTCTATGGTTTGAAGCAATCCGCACTCGTATATAATACAACAGCAACAGATGCGATTACCAAGATTGGCTTCAAGCAGAGTAAAGCAGAACCTTGCTTGTTCGTGTTATGTCAAGCGGGAAAACCTACAGCATATCTACTGCTTTACGTCGACGACCTACTTGTGATAGGACAAGATAGCAAAGCCACTTTAGCCATCAGTCAACAACTGAACAGTTACTTTAAATATCGTGACCTGGGTGATGTCACCTTTTACCTGGGCAGTGGATCGACTGAAGGATAGTAGCCTAGAGCTTTCCCAGGAAGCTAAGATTGTAAAGCTTCTGCAGGACCATGGACTCATCAATGCAAAGCCTGCGTAGACACTGATCATGAAAGTTTTTCTGGCATCTGACCCTAAAGCTTCACTAAGTCTAACCACGAACTTGCAATATAGGCAGATGATAAGATTACTGCTATACCTAACTACGGTTTCCCGTCCAGACATTGCAGCAGCTACAGGCATTTTAGCTAGGCGTATGGAAGCCCCCACTTAGGCTGATTAGGAGGCTGTTAAGAGGGTGGCAAGGTTTCTGTTTGGGACACATGAGAAGAAACTACAATTCTCGATGGATAGCGACTTCAAGATGCGGTGCTTTGTGGATGCTGACTTGGCAGCAGATCGGTCTGATAGAGAATCGACCACTGATTTCTTATGTGGTTTGAATCTTCGACAGTGGCTTGGAGCAGCCGTAAACAGACCACTGTAGCAACTTCATCCACCGAAGCTGAGTATCTGGCTGCATCTGCAGCAGTACGGCGAGTATTGTGGTTCCGGCAATTACTTGGCGACCTCTGTCTGCCTCCAGAAGGACCCACTCTTGTCTTAGAGAACAACCAAGGTTGTATTAAAATAATACAAGCAGAGCGGTCTACAGCCAGGACTGAACATATAGTCATTTGCCACCATTTCCTTTGTGACCTGCAGAAGAAGAACGTGATCGAGCTCCGGTACCTCCCAACATAAGAGATGCTAGCCGATGTGTTGACAAAGCCCTTGCAATGACTGACATTCGAGCGCTATTGCAGTGGATTTGGGCTTCAGCAGTAAAATGTTTAACTTACGCTTATCAGTATAATGATAATTTCCTATTTTAAAATGCGAATGTTACCACTACTTGGTCGGAGCAAGAGAGGGTGTTAGGGCATGCTCTCCTCTACAAGGTCATTGTTAACCTTGAATTAGCAATTAACATTCCTTTCCTCTATTCTTAGCAACCATCTGGCATGCCTAACATTTTGTTTATGCCAGTTAATAGTATATTGACCTGGGACCTGTGTGGTCTAAATCCACTTCGCCTTTTGCTCTCACTATAAAGGGACTATTTTTATGTTCCGGCTTCTCAGTGAAAAAATGTTATTAACATCAAACCAGTTCTCCAGCTTGTTTGTTCTACCACGATCTGCACTAACAGTTAATAAGTTATAGGCATTAAGAGGTAGTGAAGTGAAATTAATTTAAACTTACTGTATTGTTGCAATTTAAACAACATTTTTTAAAAGATTAGAGTCTCCTGAGAAAGGAATCTGGGCTTTTTTTTAAAAAATTCCTTATAGTTAAGAATATATAGGGTTGTAAAGGTAGTAAATAGCATTAAATATAAACTTACTGTTTTGTTGCAATTAAAACCACATTTTTTAAAATATTAAAGTCGTCTGAGCACGAATCTGGGCTTATTTTTTCGGAATTCCTTATAATTTAGGATATATAGGCATTTAAAAATTTAGGAAGTGCATTAAATTTAACTTGATGTTTTGTAGCAATTTAAGCTAAATTTAAAAAAAAATTGAAGTCTGCTGAGCACGAATCTGGGCTTATATTCTCGAAATTTCTCATAGTTCAGTAGATATAGGCATTTAAATGTGGTGAATTTCATTAAAATTTAAAAAAAATTGTTTTTTTGCAATTTTAACAACATTTTTTTAAGATTGGTGTCTTTTGAGCACGAAGCTAAGCTTGTTTACTTATAATTCCTTATTGGTTAGAGAATTTAGGCATTCAAAGGTAGTAAAGTGCAATTAATTTAAGCTAACTGTTTCTTTGCAATTTAAACAACATTTTCCAAAATATTGTATTCTCCTGAGCACTAATCTTAGCTTATTTTTTAAAAATCCTTATAGTTAAAAAGATATAGGCATTTAAAGGTAGTATAGTGCAATAAATTAAAACTTAATGTTTTGTTGCAATTTAAACAACATTTTCCATATGATTGGAGTCTTCTGAGCACGAATATAGGCTTATTTTTTTAAAATTACTTATAGTTTAGAATATATAGGGATTTATAAATGGTAAAGTGCATTAAATTTAAATTTGCTATTTTGTTGCAATTTAAACTACATTTTTAGAAAGATTATAGTCTCATGAGCACGAATCTAAGCTTATTTTATTTAAATTTTTTATAGTTAGGAGATATAGACATTAAAAGGTAGTAAAGCGCAATAAATTAAAAATTATTGTTTTGTTGCAATTTAAACAACATTTTCTGAAAAATTGGAGTCTACTAAGCAGGAATCTGGGCTTATGTTCTCGAAATCTCTTATAGTTAAGTAGATATAGGCATTTAAATGTGGTGAAGTGCATTTTAATTGATATTTCTGTTATTTTGCAATTTAAACAACATTTTCCAAAAGATTGTATTCTCTTGAGCACGAATCTGGGCTTATTTTCTAGTAATTCTCTATAGATTAGAAAATAAAGACATTTAAAGGCATTTAAGTGCAATGCATTTAAACTTACTTCTCAAAATTTTTTATAGTACAGAAGATATAGGCATTTAAATGTAGTGAAGTGCAATAAATTTAAACTTACAGTTTTGTTGCAATTTAAACAACATTTTCCGAAAAATTTGAATCTACTAAGCAGGAATCTAAGCTTATGTTATGGAAATTACTTTTAGTTAGGAGGTATAGGCATTGAAAGGTGGTGTAGTGCCTTTAAATTAAAATTTGTTGTTTTTATGCAATTTGAGCAACATGTTAAAGATTAAAGTCTCCTGAGCACGAAGCTGGGCTTTTTTTCTAAATTTTTTTGTTATGTTTAGGAGGTATGGGCATTTAAATGTGGTGAAGTGCATTAAAATTAAACTTTTTGTTTTGTTGCACTTTTAACAACATGTTTAAGAAAGATTGGAGTCTTCTTAGCACTAATCTGCACTTATTTTCTCTAAATTTCTTTTAGTTAAGGAAAGTATAGGCATTCAAAGGTATTAAAGTGCAATTAATTTAAAATTACTCTTTTGTTGCAATTTAAACCACATTTTCGAAAACATAAGAGACTTCTGAGCACGAATCTGGGTTTATTTTCTCAAAAGTAATTATAGTTTAGAAGATTTAGACATTTAGTGGTAGTGTTGTGCAATTAATTTAAACGTTGTGTTTTGTAGCAATTTTAACAACATTTTTTGAAAGGTTAAAGTTTCCTGAGCACAAATCTGGGCTTATGTTTTAAAGTTCCTTGAAGTTTATAAGTTACAGGCATTTAAAATGAGTAATGTGCAATAAATTTAAAGTAACTGTTTGTGGCAATTTAAACAACATTTTCAGAGAAATTTTAATCTCCTGAACAGGAATCTGGGCTATGTTCTTGAAATTACTTTTAGTTTAGGAGGTGAAGGCATTCAAAGGTGGTAAAGTGCCTTTAAATTAACATTTTAGTTTTTTTGCAATTTTACCAACATGTTGTTAAAGATTGAAGTCTCCTGAGCACGAAGCTGGGCTTATTTTCTCGTAATTTTTTGAAGGTTAGTAGATTTAGGCATTTAAACGTAGTAAAGTGCATTAAAATTGAACTTACTGTTTGTGGCAATTTAAACAACATTTTCCGAGAAATTTTAATCGCCTGAACAGGAATCTGGGCTATGTTCTTGAAATTACTTTTAGTTTAGGAGGTGTAGGCATTCAAAGGTGGTAAAGTGCCTTTAAATTAACATTTTAGTTTTTTGGCAATTTTACCAACATGTTGTTAAAGATTGGAGTCTCCTGAGCACGATGCTGGGCTTATTTTCTCGAAATTTTTTGAAGGTTAGGAGATATAGGCATTTAAACGTAGTAAAGTGCATTAAAATTAAACTTACTGTTTTGTTGCAATTTAAACAACAATTTCCAAAAGATTGTAGTCTCCTGAGCACGAATCTCAACTTATTTTTTGGTAAATTTCTTATAGTTTAGAAGATATAGGCATTAATAGGTAGTAAAGTGCAATAAATTTAAACTTACTGTTTTGTTGCAATTTAAACAACATTTTCCAAATGATTGGAGTCTCCTGAGCACGAATCTGAGCTTATTTACCCGGAATTCCTTATAGTTTAGAAGATTTAGACATTTAGAGGTAGTGTAGTGCAATTAATTTAAACTTACCGTTTGTTGCAATTTAAACAACATTTTCCGAGAGATTGTAGTCTCCTGAGCACGAATCTGGGCTTATTTTCTCACATTTTTTATAGTTTACGAGATATAGGCATTAAAAAGTAGTAAAGTGCATTTAAATTTGTGACGGTTTGACCGTATGAGGTCAAAGGGTCACATTCCTCTTCGAGTTGGCTAGGATTTAGGGTGGAATTTGGATGATGTGTAACCTTAGGACCGGATTAATAATCTTTGAATTCTTTGGGTCAGAGGTTGCTGTGTTTTGGATTTTTAACGTCATTAATTGGTGGCGCTGGTTTAGATGATAACTGGATAAATATGGAGAGGTGTGGAGCTTGGATGGGACTTGGATATTTTTTGTCGGCATGTTAACATGCATTTGGAAGCGTGGCCATGCTTCACATGTTTCCCATGTTTCACTTTGATTGTGATTTTGCAGTGATGACTACTTTTGTCAGTGATTTGTTGGATGATCCAAAGGTGTTGACGAGATGAAGGGATTGAGTGTACCTGTACCCGGTTAGAGTACAGGTACAATTGTTAAAAATACCAAGTGAATTACTGTTATGAAATGATTCACCGCCAAAGTGGATTTTGTATTTGAATATTAGATGTTATATTTACCCAATTAAACGTTGATCAAATTATATATTGTTTAAGGGTTTGATTCCAATTGATGTGATGATTTAATTAAGATCCCCTTAATTGTGGATTGAGTTAATGATATTTATGTTGTATAACGAAATTCACGAAGGAGAATCAAAAGATTGTGTGAACCACTATGTATCATATTTGATTGACAATTTTAATTATAACTTTTAATCATTATGGACCTTGTGTGATTATCATTTATTAAGTGGGTCGACCTTATTTAATTCCCAGGCCGATTACGTGATAAATTTGCCTCGTGGCGGGGCACGGACAAGACGATACAAATTTAACTTACTGTTTTGTTGCAATTTAAACAACACTTTCCAAAAGATTGAAGTCTCCTGAGCACAAATCTCAACTTATTTTTTGGTAAATTTCTTATAGTTTAGAAGATATAGGCATTAAAAAGTAGTAAAGTGCATTCAAATTTAACTTACTGTTTTGTTGCAATTAAAACAACACTTGCCAAAAGATTGTAGTCTGCTGAGCACGAATCTCAACTTATTTTTTGGTAAATTTCTTATAGTTTAGAAGATATAGGCATTTAAAGGTAGTAAAGTGCAATAAATTTAAACTTACTGTTTTGTTGCAATTTTAAACAACATTTTACAAATGATTGGAGTCTCCTGAGCACGAATCTAGTCTAATTTTTTAAAATTACTTATAGTTTAGGATATATAGGCATTTTAAAATAGTGAAGTGCATTAAATTCAAATTTGCTATTTTGTTGCAATTTAAACTACATTTTTCGA
>JAQIXS010005798.1:0-11875 GCA_034700785.1 Rossiulus vilnensis
TATCCGTTAAGGCGATGACATTGAGAATGATACAAGAGCGTTTATCCACAATTAACATTCGGTCAATCTCATTTAGTCTTATTTTTCATTGCTTTGAACTGCCTTAGTCCTTATACATGTACAAACCCTGAGCAAGTTTCCTTAAAGTCTCATTATCAACTCTGTCCTTAATCCAGGTATCGAAATCTTTAGAGGAGGAAAAAAAGCTAATTTTAAAATGCGATAGATCTTTAGGCACTTTAGACAGAAAGTCGGTAAAATTCTCTCTGAGGTAGCGAATTTTTTGGGAAAGAAATTGGTCAATTAAAAATTTTAAATTATATCGAGTACGCAGTAATTTAACAACTTGTATGGTAACAAATCAGCATTATGCAGGACGTGGGACTAACATAGCTCTTAAAAATCGTGTACACCTGAATGCGACTTCAATGGGACTTCATCGACTACTAGCTAACGTTCAATGAATCTAGGTGATGTTTTAGTATTATGTTACATTAATTACATTATGCTAAATAAGGTGGGTCATTCCTTGTGCTCAGGTTTAAAAGCCACTTTAATATACGCAGTTTAACCACTAAAAAACTAGTTGTTCTTTGCTTCCAAAAAGTAACTTTACACGCTCTACTTAGATGACATCATAGGATAGAAAATTGGTTATTGTCAAATAGATGAAAATCAGTATATTACAAAGAATCTCCTTTCAGATGAATGTTAATGTACTAAAATGCTCAGTGAATTCCAGAACTCGTAACACTTTTATACAATACTGATAAGTTGATTCCCAGACGTTTTCTAAACAAATCACACCCTAGCTGTTGCACATACGTTGTCGTAAACATTGTTCCCTTTATTTAAAATTTTTACTCAGATGTCATTTTTTAAGAGGGAGGGGTTATTGCTGCACAATTTTGTAACATGGTTAATGCTTTGTTACAACAAGTGTTGTACAAAACTGTAAATGCGCGCAAAGCTTGAAACCTACCGTCATCAGCATCATCATTGATCTCCAGTACAGCTTTTCTCATTTCTTCCTCTGTGAATGGTTCACCTAGAGGAACCAGTGATTTTTGAAAAGATTAGTTTAAGGGAGGGGGTTTTGCAGTAGGGTGACAGCAACCATGCAGATATGGACTAGGCTCATTAAATCCTCGTTCATAAACGGTAAGGGCGAGTTACATTCCTGAATCTGCTGCGAATACTTCTGAAAACCTCTTAAGTAAAAGTTAAAATTACAATTAAAAACCTTCTCTTATCGTCAAATCATTCAGCTTTCAACACCATTCGCCTGTGCGTTATTTTTCAAGGAAAAAAATAGATAAAAATTGAAACGTTGAAATGTTAAAAATAGCCCTTCCTCATCCTCCATCACACACTGTACGTGTACATTAATTAATTACACTCACCCACTTCGTCGTCGTCGTCTTCCATCCGGTCCTCCTCCGTCTGTTTCATCCGTCGCAAAACAAACGATACGTGTACATTACAATCGTTAGTTGTTACTATAGGCCTACGGGACCTCGTTTGGAATTTAAAACTTCGACGGACTTAAAATAAAGACACGATCCATATTTATTCGTACCGCAATGGTGCCCTTCATTCCGACGATCAACAGAAACAAGAAAAGCTGAGACGAGACGAACATTTTAGCTAAATCGACGGAAATCCAAACAAAAAAAAATTCGGTCTTCTCAAGAACTAGAAACGACGACCGCGCGATCGTCGCTGGTTTAATTCGCCTTAACTGGTCAGCTGGAGCAATTTCCAGGCATTGGTCAGACTCGTAGAAGGTCATCGATGAGCCAATCAGGCTGGTTAAGATCGAGGATTAAGAAGAAAAGGAACATGACAGAGTTATGACTCGGTTCAGGTTGAAGCGCATTCGTAATTACTCGTGTTGGCCAATTCGAGATGGCCAGAGGTCATTCAGAGGTCATTGATTAGCCCTTTTCATTAATTAATACGCAGAAGCAATTATTAAACGCGCTCGCTAAACGCAGTACAGCGTACAATGTACACTGTATATCGAACGACCGTTGTGAACAACAATTAACGCTGATTAATGCGGGGATTTTATTTCAATGCATCTTTTTATGTTAGATTATAGAGTAGTTGGGAGGCCTATGGATAGATTTTTTTTTTTCAAAATTCCGCGATCAACTTTTTTGTACGCGCGACATACCCTTCGCTACAACTTTTTTTTATGCGATTTCCATGTACGTGTACATGTACATGTACATGCATGAATGCAAACAGTACGTTGAACCGAACTAAAAAAAATTACACGACTTCTAATGTATGCATGTACAGTGCTTCTCAAATGATTTTTATTTTAATCGCAAAAAAATAATAAACATTAAATAAATAATTAGACGCCCCAACTTATACAGAACAAGCCATAAAAAACTAATTCTGCGTGAATAAATACGAACCACGGGAATACGAATTTAGGCAAAAATTAATAAATAACGAGGTTAAAAAAAATCATATAAAAAATTAACACGTTCCGCAAGATTTTTTGCAGAAATTGCGCATGTAATTCGGATTTTTCTCACACTCGTCGATGCTTGACCAATGGGGGCACTGACCGTTCGAGTCCTTGCACGCATCCCCAACTGAAATATGAAATGAAATTTTTAAAAAAATAAAAGTTTCAAGTTTGACTGGATATCTCGATATACTAACAAATACTACAATATACTATATTCAATATACAATATAATAACAAAACGATTTAACACTTCTGTTATCGTACCATATTGTTCGAAACCTTTTGTATATGAGAAAGTTTGAAAAAGTTTGAAATTCCATTAAAATAGAAGATGTTAGGTAATTCGCATTCGTTTCGTCCTTTTCGTTAAACAAATACATGAAATCAAAAAACTTCGATTACCGCAAATTCTGCACGATTTCAAACAATTGACTTTCATCCAGGCTGGATTCTTTTCGCATTCGTTACGATTGGCCCATTCCTGGCAACGGCTGTGGCCATCCACGCAATTCTCCTTAGCTGAAACGACGCAAAATAACAATAAATTAATAATAATAACAATAGTATATTCTATCTAATTTTGCACGAATCCGAATCAAATGAAAAAATGTCCATTTATCCGGATTTAGATGTAGATCACGTGCGGGCGAAAGACGCGTGACCACACGGTAGATATCTTACTAGTGACCACTGGCTTGACCACCACCGCCGTTTCCCCTCCTCCTCCTCCTCCGCATTTGTACAGGGCGTTTATTTTCCTGACATCCACCGTACTGAATCCGTTCCTTTGTCCCATGGAGCGCCCCCTGCTGTTGTCCTTCGCGATGATCGTGGGCTGAGATCGATCGGAAGCGAAAGCGTACGCCTCGTAGTGCATCACCGAACCGAGATCGTAGTTCTCGCCCAGGTCTTGAATATACTTCCAGCTGTACTTTTGGAAGTTGTATTCCATTCCTGGAAATATGAACAAGGGTCAATTACCGTAAGTCATACACGTAAGTACACGTAAGTAGCTTTATTTCTCAATCTCTCGATCCATTGTTTTCGAGCGTTTATTCACAAAACTGACCTCTCTGGATGTTGTTCCAAACGATTTGAATGTACTTGTCTCTGTCCTCTCTGCTTTGTTCGTGCCAAAAACCGACTGCGTGCATGAGTTCGTGAACCACGATGCCGAAATAGACGCAACCCCCTCCCAGGGACACCTGCTGACCACCGCCCTGGCGACCCACGGACGAACTGCACCTACAAACGGATTTCACGACAATACAGTACGTGAAGATGCGTGCCCCAATGTCCGTTCGAGAGCTGAGAGCTCAGATCTGAAGATTGCTTAGTACGACTATGATTACGGTGAAGTTGAGCTAGCCCCTCCCATCAGGTGGTAGTTCCGTTTAACTGAGAGAGTGCTCAGCCGTACGAGAGATTTACTACGGTATATGAGAGTGAGACAAGATTGAACTTTCGTTCGACTATTGCTATTCTATCGCTCGCATCTCTCAAATTGGACACCCGTTAGCAAATTCAACGACAATTCGTAAAATAATAAAAAACGACAAAAGATGGGTTAGGATGACCATGTATCCTTCCCCCCCCCCCTCACCCGTTTCCTTTCATGATGTGAATGTAATCGGAGTTTCCTTTTCTGGGGATGAACTGGACGCAGGTCTGGCTGTGATATTCGGACATGGCGCGGGCTATCACGCTCCTCTCGAAACTATCTAAAAATATATAAAACAACGCTACTAGAAACTAATCACTTTTTTTGTTGAAGAAAACAGTGTAATATCAACGTTTCTTAGCGGAGTTTCGCAGATTATTCTTTATTTTATTAATTTTTCCCCACTAAGTATGATACTGTCAAAAGGGGGCGCCACAACCCTTCTTGAGATTCTAGGAACGTCCAGTAAGACACGGATCTTATTATTTGTAGTGCAAATTTAACCACAGCTCCAAATTCAAGTACGGTATAAATTTTTATTAAAGTTTACACTGGCACTTAACCAGTTACGAGAATTGAATAATTTTTTTTTTCAAATTTGATAAGCGACAAATTGACTGGAATCGCTGCTGCCCCTTGATCGCGGCAAACAGCGCGAATTTCGCCGTAGTTTCAAAATGCCTTCAGTCAGGGGCAGCATGGTTACAGGGTGTCCGTCAAACAAATATCAACATCGCTAAACCTAGTTCGTGAATCTGATGTCTTTCATTAATTTATTTATTGACACGTTGTTTTTGTTTTTCTAAACTGAGGTTAATAAAACCGACGAAGGGCTTGCCTTGAGGCAATCTGAAAATCGTCCATTCATGTTTTGTTTTTTGGTGGACGTTCAAACAGTCGAAATGCAGTTACTCACTGAAACTGGCTGCGATGGTGTAAGGGACGATTCCATCCGGCCAACGTACATTTAAGTCGATTATCGCGTTCCTCTGCAATAACAATAATAACAAACCGTAGTTATATTAAACGCAGATTAGGCCCAAATTCCAACGCGAGTAAGGGGAAGTTGTTACCGAGGTTAAGCCCTCTGACGATCTGTTATATCTGTCGATGTCTCCTTCAAAAAGCTCTGGAATTTAAAAGATTGGTATCGGCGATGATAAGATCGAGCTATAGAAATCTCGATCAAATACTCACTAGCTTTCAATATCGGATCTTCTTCTTCTTTGTAACTCATTTTCGCGTTTAACTCTTCGAGGTCTGTCGACGAAATTCAGGATCAAAACCAAGGAGAAAACAAAACAAAACATAAAATTCTCAAAAATATAATGGAAAAGAAAAACGCGAAGAATGAGCGGCTCATCATTTCACGCAGGATCACTCGATCTCAATTGCAAAGATCGATCAATATTCCTTAAAAGCAACTTAATTACCCAGTAGGTTGGCGTTGTAAAAATCAATTTCATTCAAAGGTTCGCCTGTTCAAAACGAAACACTCGAATCAATTCATTAGCTTAAAAAAAATCGTCATCGTCATCCTCATTCGCTTTAGTTTAACTTTACCTAGATCGTCTTCAGTGTCCACTCCATCGATCTGAAACGCGTAAAATGAAATTTACCATACTTATGTTTGGCTGCAAATATTCGAATTTACTCGAGCAATAAGTGGCATTTGATTAAACGCCGCAATTTTTGGGTCAATGCGACTCAAATTCGGGCTCTTTATAAATAACTAATTAATGGTCCTAGTAGATCTAGTAGAGCATTGTGGCTTTTCACGACTTCTAGGGCCATAAGTCTAGTTTTCCAAAACTGGTTGACCATTATGGTCCCTTGAATAATCAAACAAAAACACGCAACGTTTAATGTCGCTAATATCTGTCTTACCAATTGTTCGTCTAAGAAAAATTTTAAAATTGGAAGATCATCATCAATGTCGTGTCCGTCAAACCGACTCCTCAAATCTTCAAAAAATTAGAAAAAACTTGACAAATACTCCAGACCACAAACGAAGCATTCGTTTCATGAACGATCGGAATGCTCGCTTCCTATAGAAGTAAGTATGATCAGCGCAGATCAAGACCAGAACCAAATACACGTAAAAAACATAATTTAAATCGAAGAATGACATTATGATGATGGTTGCAGTCGATTAAGAGCGACATTTATCGATTAAATGTCACGCAGTCTACGAGCATGCAAGAAGCGTTTTCGCATATACGATGCACGTTATTCGTTGAAATTGAATTATACGATTGAATATTGTACACTGAACTAAACTTCCTGTTTATGCAAAACTAATTTCGACAGGTGTTTATAGCACTTGTAATGTAAATTGTTCAGAATGATGAAAGGGATCTATCCAATAATGCCCTATTTGATTGTAAATTTGTCTGAATTTTATTTTTAAATTCGACATGGAACACGCTTGCACCTGGAGCTTCCACAATGTACATGTAATCATATTCATCAAATTGGAAAATATAAACGAAAAAAGTACTCTTCGTTAATTAAACCATCCAGGATCCGTGCATACTCAGTTCTAACCTATATCAAATTTAGCTCTCCATTATTAATCATACAGGCTATTATAGACACGTACTATCATACGAACACGTTTACTATAATATCAGCAGATTTAGGCAAATTTAGAAAAAACTAGCGAAACTTAAATATTTTCGTCACTCAATGCGCAATTTCAAGATAATTATAGTTAGTTATTTATAGTTAGTTATAGTTAGTTATAGTTAGTTAGTTATAGTAGTACATTTCGCATAAGATACCCGCATCTACCGAGATAATTTGTAATTTTCAATCAACCCACTCTACCCAATTCTCAAAGAATATCACGGAATTTGTATCAACATTTTCAAGCTAACCTTCATTGAAGTGAAAAATATGACGAAATTTAAATTTTTAAGCTTGCACTTCAAGATAAAAGGAAAGTAAACGTTCGTAAAAACATAACATTTAAACCAAAATTTTCGCGCTTTTAATACTTCAACGAAGCGAATTTCGCATTTTCAGAGCTCTGTTCTGTGACACAATTGAGAATACGATATGAAACTACTGAGTTTAATTTAGTTTAAATTCGCTGCAATTTGTATTATTTAGTAAAAAAAATTTCATTGGATTCTTGAACATCATCGCGATTAACTTCCGACTTTTCCGCAAAATTTCTTAAAATATTTTACCTGATTTTCCATGTCGTCGATTACGTTGTCCAGAATTGGAGCTGACCGGACTGCGGTCATCACCACGATCATCATCGTGATAAACGCAAAGACAGGCTTCATTATATTGTTGTTGTTCCCGTTTCAATGAATGAATGAACGCACGATTTTCTCTCTTTTTGATCCCACTCGCCGCCTCTTCTTCTTCTTCTTCTGACGGTTGTTTCTAATAGTGTACACGGATCCTCCTCTTCCTCCTCCTATTTATCAATGGAAGCCAAGGCCGGAAATAAGGAAGATTTAAAAAAAAAAAAATCTGTTCACACCGATGTTTGCGCAGCTATCGACAAAAAGTTAACATATTAATGAACTAATTAACTTAATCTACGTGTTGGGCGTGACCTTTGGCGACCCTCGACCCGATGTCACCTCTCGTTCTGTGAAACATGGATCAGCCTGTCATTGTCACAACCGTCACTCGATTGGACATCAAATTAAGCAAACAAAGCAAAATAAACAAATAAAAATGGGAGCGGATCACGAGGCGCGTGTCAGCCGGGGTCAAACGAAATTATTGAGAAGAAAAAAAACGGTATAGTCGCGAATATCCAATAGCAGGCTTTTCGCGGATTTGTTGACAATTTTCACAAAAATACATCACATTTTTAGGAATGTATAACGTGTTGCACAAAAAAAAAAATGTGTACATTAACAAAAAAAAGCAAACCCTTCTAATATTTAAGAAAAAAGGAACAAACATTAGCTCGAAACAATTCATTTATTTTGTCACGTTTTATCATAAAAGCAGTTTACAATTCAGGCATAGAAAACAGTAAAAAGTCTCTATAAAACATGAGTAAAAAGTTCAAGTTATCTTTTTCATACTATTTATAAATGATATACAACATGAATCTGATAGAGCCTTCGCGGCAATTTTTGAGTTCCCTAAAACCTTTTTATCGATAGTAAAATTAACATAAAATGGAAAACAGGTTGCGTTCAGTATAAACAAGGAAAACCATTTTCTTGATGCGGCTGTTTCCTGGGAAAAATTCCTGAAAATTCGCCAAATTTCAACGACATTCAGTAATGTAAGAAATGAATTTGAGGATTTGAAAAAAAAAAATTATGAAATTAAAACTTCAGAAAAAATTGAGAATTTAAGACCCGCGATTTTATGTTTGTTAGCATGAAAACGCTTAAAATGTTTTGATTATTTTCTTTATAAAATCGGACTAAAACCGCAGAATTTGGTTAATGCAATTAACGCTCGAGTCCCAAGCCTGCAGGTTTAATGGATGTAACCTAAACGAACAAACAACAGAAACATGGATTTGGTGGCAGCTTTTGATTTCCTAGTTTGTTCGACCATCGTGTTGAACACATGTTCGTAAAACAAAGCAACCAGCTATTTAAACACGATGAGTAATTTTCTCGTGTAATTCATTAACCCTTCGTCAGAAACGAACGGGAAATTCACGGAGCTTTTTAATGACGGTTTAATTAATGGTCGGCGAAAGTGATGAACGAACAAACAAACAAACAAACAAACAATGGAAGCCAATGTCGTTGGCACATTTGAGAAAAAAGAAAGAAAAAAAAATGAGAAAACGCAGTTATAAAAACACGAAGAGGCGCCTTTTGACACGCCACACCCCAGCAGTAGTACGTACGTGTTGTATACGTAGCACTCGCGCCGCACAAATCACAGAAACGAATTGCCAACCAACCAGAGCTCGACGTCTTTCTCGTAGCGTTTTAACCAGTTGATGTTGAGCTGGACCTTATCCAGAGCCTGCTCTCTCGCCCGGGCGCCAGCTCCGGCATCCGGATATCTCGCAAAAAAATCCATCATCTGAAAATGTCACAATTAGGAGAATATAGGGAAAACTATGGGCAATCAAACAGATAAGTATGAATTGGAGAATTTACATTGAATTCTCACAAAGACACGAAATTGACAATTTGCAACATGAAAGTAAGTAAAATAAATAAAAAAATATCTAATAAGCACATATTGCAGAGTAAACATCACAGCCAAATTTGACGAAACGATGTACACAATACACTGCATATTATATGAAGTTTTTTTTTTTTTTTTTTCATAAAATAAACATTTACAGAGATGCCTAAGTCTCCTAAGATATGGCTATACTGCAGCAATTAGCCAACAAAATCTAAGACATATTTCATAAAAAGCTAAATTCATTGTACAGCCTGTATATATACAATTTTCGTTAAGAGTGCAACAATCCAATGATTATGGTAAGATAAAGATAAAAAATGCAGGAATGAACGATATATCGTAGAACACATAACGTGTTAAAAACATTGTTTCAAAAAAAAATTACTCGCGAAATACCGTACGAGTTTGAAGTTTTATACGTACCTCTTGCTTTCGAATCTCCTGGGAGAACGAGCTCGTAATTTTTGGAATTAATTGCCCTAAATTTCTCTCATTTAAAGTGAACCTGAAAATAATAAAAATAAATTTAATTCAAATCAAACTATGCTAAACGCTCGCATCCATTGTTTATCGTTTAATACTTTCATCAACCCGCAGTGGTAAAACTGAAATAAATCCTTCATCTTCGTATTAATGCAACGCTTAAAATCTATTAGATCTAGAGATATAGAGAACATTAAAGAGAAACATATGAAAACCCACACCTGTCGACCAGATATTGCCATTCTTCACGAACAAAGTCCCATACGATATTTTTGCCAATGGGATTATGAGACATTTGGATTAGAACAGTAAAATAATCTTGACTCCTTATCTTCGATGAGTCTTTGGAATATTCCAGATACCTTGGGGAAGAACATTTTATTTTTGAATTAAGTTTTGGCAATTCTTACAGAATTTTTTTTTTAATCTTCCTCACCTGTACAACAGGTACGGTTCCTTAGTGCACGCTAGTCCGTGCATCAGCTTCTGTTTCTCTTGCGCCGAAGTGCTCGTCGAGTATTTTTGCCACATAAAATCCCAATCTGTAGTTCCATTCGAGCTTTTCAGTCCGTAGCAATAGATGAGCGAGCGCAAATTTGGAGAAATCACTCTAAAACCCAACAAGAAATGTTAAAAACTAGAAAAGTATCGTTTTACTGTTTTTTTTTTTTTTTTGGTCTATGAAGGTCTCAGAAACGGGCATCACGTGACGACTAATGATCCGGACGGTTTTTTGAAACTTACTTTCCAGCCATCCATTGTTTTAACTGTTCGTTAGCCTCCTTGAGGCAATCCACGTGACCGTGGCCGCAAAGCAAATCCAAAACGATTGAACGAAGCATCCTAGAATCACCGCAAATATTTAAAAGTATTAAACAAAGTTATTGTTGGCAATAATAATAATTATTAGAAAGGAAAATTTTCATCGATGACCAAAATTTGTTAATTTTTAATTCCCATCTAATGTAGTGTGCAGAATAAGTTAGGATGATGCGAGCATTTTTCGTATTACGGCGAAATACGATTTAAAATTATTGTGTCTTCCATGTTTGCGCGTTCTTTGACAAATCTTTCAGCCTGAAGTATTCGATATTTACCTGGTTAAATCGTCGCCTTCGTCTTTCCAGCCCAATTTTGCATACAGCGAATCGCAGACTCGCCATACATATTTCTTCGTCGAAAAAGAAGGAAAATTCAGTTATTTACAAATAACGGATACCCTCCATCTCTACATCCTATAAAGTAAACCCATAAACACCGCAATAAGTTGTCAAGAAGGTGCTGCCTACCTTATACATTGGGTGGACTTCAGTCTCTCTCAGGAGACTGGAAATGGACGAAATATCGCCTTTGCCGGCTGCCCATGGCAAATAATCCTCTTCCCTTTTCAAGTACATGCTCAAGTCGAGGGCACGAGCATAATTTAGGTAGCCGCCATTGCTCAACGTAAAGGCGTCGTTGAGTAAATGGGCTCGATCGGCACGAGAAAATTGCTACGAATTACGGATGTCGTCATTTAAAAACACTCGAGTTGATTACATCGGCGAAAATCGTACTAAATTAACCGTAAACGAGTTTTTCTTATAAACGTGTTCATTAGGAGTTTTTTTTTTTTCATACATACGTTTACAGAACTAACCGCGTATAAAAATGAATAGTCAAAATATCGTTCTAAAGAAAGCGTTTAAGCATCGTTTTCATCTGCTCGGTGGGTAGCTTCGAGAGTAAATAACGGGGATCTCTATCCCCGAATCTGCTCCAACGAGGTTTAAATCCAGTGATTACCTTATGATCCCCGCGTAGATCTAGTATAATGTCCCGCCACACTTCATCTTCGTAATTAACTTTATAAAATCCCGTTTGGTCCACGTTGAATTTGATATAGTGTCCAAAAGATGCCCACGGAATATCGAACGTTGCTACGAAACACCACCGTACATTTTAGCAAAGCTACGGATGTTTAGTATAGAGATACTTCGTGAGACGTTCAGGGCTTACTTTCCACTTCTTTATGTAGCCACTGGGTTTGAACAGATCCATCAGGTTGGCGGAAAGTCAGCGGTACTTCCCATTTGTATCTAGGAGCGAAAAAAAAAGAGGCGCATCAAGAAAGGAAAATGGACCCAGTTTCAGTCTAGCAAATGGTAATATTACAATGCGAGGTCAGTTTACAACGAAAAAAACGTTTCCTTGCCTTACTTTGTATAAGTGTTGATGAAATACACACAACCCACTTTTGTCCTTTTCCAAATGATGGAATAAATCAAATTATTATTATTATTATTATTACCCAAATGGCGATTCGCTTTTGTTCGCTTTATCGG
>JAQIXS010005799.1:0-11869 GCA_034700785.1 Rossiulus vilnensis
TTTTTTTCACGCTCTTGGCAGGGGCCCCCGCAAGAAGTATATCCCCGGGGCCCCAGAAGTCCTCTCGGCGGCCCTGGCGATATCGCTATAATGTTATCATAGTGATGTCACTAAGCATACTGCTCTAATTGTCAAAAAAACACTGTCACTATAATATTACCATTGATTTCTCTGAGCATACTGATGTCAGTAGTCTAAAGAACATTATATGTAGGCCTATAGTGTTATCAGTATAGAATCAAGTACTGATGTTTTCGCTAGAGCATCGGGTGGTAAGGAGTTGGGTTATAAGGGGTGAGAAAATGGACTTTTTTGATCAAGGGTCAGTAGTTTGAAGAAACATTGGCAATTTATGCAAATAAGTTGCAAACGCACTTAGGGACAAACCATGAAGACGTCCTGGAATTTTCATGATTGGTAAACTCATTTTCCCCCCTCCTTCTTATGTCCGTTCAGATTTGAAAAAAATGATTCCACGCTGAACAAAATGCAAAATATTATTTCAAATTTATTTACAAGCATTTTAAAGCAAAATATTATTTTTGTCCCAGTTTTTAGTAACTTTTACTTAGTTTTCAGTCATTTTTATTCTGTGTTAAATTCATAAACTCCAGCTGACTATCCGGACGTCCTATTTCCTTGAAACCCCCTTTACCCCTGTCCGGCACTGTCCGGGTTTTATTAACCCTTCCCTTAACTATATTTACAGTTTAAGATGTTACTCGATATATTGTGGATATTTTTTTTTTCAATTTTGATACACGTATAGGGCAAACATACAAGTAATTTAATTATTTCTTGAGCGATCTGTTTTACTCTTTTAAACGAAACTTTCCATTTCACTGTCATTTTCACTGTGAGAAGAAAACTTGACTTTTACTGCAAATGTTACTTTGATGGAACGATACTAGCATAGTGGACAACCAGTTGACAACGAACAGGAAAACTCACTTTAAAATTAGTCCAGTTTAGATAAATGGTGAACAGGTTGCTGATTAGCTTAGTCGTCTAATGCTCGTGGGTATTCGAGTCAAGATCACATTAAGTGAATCTTAAATAAGCGAGATTTCTTGGAAGATAAACCCAAAAAAGGGCACTCGTTCCACGCCTCGGCCATGTTTTTTGTGTGTGGGCATCTACCCAGTCGATTTTTTAGACTTTTCGGGAATCCTAGTCATATAGAACGAGAGTTGCATTATTGTAAATATATTTTTGTTACGTGAGAGATTCTCTACCCAAATGTCTGGTGAGTTCTTGAAACCCCTTGAGTCCCAACCCAGCCTGTCCTGTCAGGAAAAATTCATTTTTGGACTACAGCTACCAGGGGGCGCATGGTTGGTTCCCCTAGGACCTGGTTAATAAAATGTACAATTCGTCAGCCGATGTTTTTGATCGATAACTGCCAAACTGCAAAAATGCATCGTGGCAACAGGACAGACAGCTGATGTGACAGAATTTACTCTGTTGCTATGGACATTTTTATTTCTAGCAGAATACACAGCAATCCAGTACGCGTGGGAAGTTACGATACTAAGTGGCCATCCCACATGATGTAGAAATATATCCTTAAATTTTCAAAATATATTTCAAAATATATCCTTAAATATTTGACAAACTATTCTAAAAATATTTTATTGAAAATCATGACTTTATTATAAGGCGTGGTATTAAATCATTTATCTGAAATAATATAGATAACGTGACAAAATATTCTAAAAAATAATTTTATAGAAATCACGACTTTTTTTATAAGGCGTGATATTATGTAATGCATCTGAAATTATATTGCATGCCATATATTGTCATATATTTTAAAACTATTATATAGTTTTTACACAATAGTATTACATAGTTTATTTCAGTATTACATAGAATGCCATACAAGTTTTATATTTTGCATGCAATATAATTCCAGATATGTTCCGTGATATATTTTTAAAGTCCCAATTCACGGTATTTCTGGTATGTGTAATATCTGGTTTAATGGTACACCTCATATTATTTTGAAATGCATCAAAACATCGTCATTGATGTTCAAAAAAATCTCAATTTGAAGATAAGCAGAAAACGAGCATCGATCCTTGATCAGCATTCAAGAAGGGTTGCCCGTACATTTACGGCGATTTGGCGGCATTTAACGTTGGTCAGCGAGTGGTCAAGTCGCTCTGGAGGACGAAATAGCCCGTCCCATATTTTCCAGGGTTTATTTATCGATTCGATCAAAGTTTCTTTATGTGCGGAAATAGTTTACAGCTCCCCCACGCATTATAAAATCCAAATGCAGATTTTGAAAAGAAAAAAACATTAGAAAAACAAAAACAAAAAGACTATGACACTAGTTTTGATATAATCGTTAGGTGACTTATTTGATCACGTCAAGAACCTGATGGATTGTGGTCGAAAACTCCTTAGTCCTAAATTGAAAAAGCTGAATCAATAGTCATGTCCAGCAACGCTATGACTTCATGAGAAACTATCAATTGGTGCCAAGATGCCATGCGTTGGTCAGCCTTGATCCACATAATAGGTGCAGTTGCCCTCCCACCACCTACTCTAATTTACCAAATCCCATCAATTTTTTTTTTCTTTTTTTTCTTTTTTTTTTGGCCCGGGGGTTATGCTGGCTGCTGCAATCTGGAAAGGCATTTTTAATGTCTTCCTGATAGCTATCAATGGCCGACTCCAGATGCTAACCTTCAAATTAAACGATTTTTCTGGCGAAGACAAACGACGAAGGTGTTGCCTCGGTATGAGGCGCCGTTTGGGACTTAATACAAATCTGATAGAATGTACAAAATTTCAAATTTAAGAAGTGTTCAAAAAAATTTTCCAACAATTTTCACTCTTAAAAATATTCGTTGACCCCAAAAAAAATGTATTTTGATACTGTTGAAAAATATTTGTGGACACTTACAACTATGTATCAAAAAGTAGAAGTATCTTAGAAGTATTTTAGTAGAAGTATCAGACTTGTGTTAAAACACTTCTGACACCTGCCTTCGGACACCAACCCCAGTACAAAACACCCGATTGGGCAAGAGCGAATGAAAAGTGCCAAACCATAACGTAAAGCGTCAAGCGCCAAACATATCAACTTTTCAGCAGAGGCAAAAAACTTATGTTTTGTAAAAAAAAAATGTCGATAGCACAGATCTGATTTCATTCAACAAGTTCAGACGTTGTGCACCACTGAGGTTTGATTACGAAATCAGAAACGTTAACTTGGTGAAACATTTTTTTGTCGAAATTTGTTTTCCATAACATCGTATGTACCACGCGTATTGCACCCCAATAAACGTTGAAAACACCCTCTTCTCTTGTAGCAAGTATGGAAGAAGCCCATTGATGTCATTCATTCCTTCATTTTCACGACTAGGTTTCAAAAACTAACTTCTGAAACATTCTCTTTCGGAACACTTGCCATGATTTCATGGGCTCAAAATGGAATAACTTTTATTCATGGCCAGCTTACCAAGATACCAAGGTTTGCTTTTAGGCCAGCGCTCAGTATGGTCATCTTTTGGAGAGGGAAGGATTCCGCCTTCCCCCTCCCCCCCCCCAAACCTCTCTTTCACATGGCCCTGTAACCGGTTTGCTCCAGTGATATTTATCATTTTTACCTCGGATATCTGCAGTCTTTAGTGTTCAAATATTATTCTGCGCTTTCCATCCTATCAAGGAATAGCCAGGAATTGACTTGCTACAACCGGTGGCAGTCTTGATTTTTCACTCCACTGACCTTGGGATACCCCAATTGCTTCCTAACCACTGTAGCAGGTGTAGAATGGCCCCTGCAATGTATTTAGCAGAACGAAAAAGTATTTTGGAGCTGGCACTTGCGACCTTTTGGTCTGGCATCCTTCGAATATCTGGCCGAATGCCATTTATTTTTGGTGGAGAATCCGACTCCCATCTGTTCCTCGCAAGTCTCTCTCCAGTCCATTCAATAAATCAGCTTCGTCATCCGCAATGAGAACAAAAAAAAGGACAAACATCTTCAAGGTAGATTTCAGAGATATCTCAACTGATAAACATGATCGCAGATTTTAGCTGCCATTCTTTGAAATTAACCTTGACTCGCAAGGATTGCTACTGTATGTGTGTGTGTGCACCAGAAATAGGGAATTTTTTTGAGGATGGGTCTGCGTGCATGGTTCGCCGAATTTGTAATCGGTTGCACCTGTTGTCTTTTGTGCCCCCCAGGAACGTTTTAACAACGTGCCTGTTTATGCAAATTAGCCATGATCCGAATCGAAGAATCCGCACCCGGGCCTATTTTTAAGGCTCGGCCAAAATGTAATGTCAGAAAATCCAAGGAAAATTTCTGTATTTCTTACCAATTGTTTTATGGGAAGTCCAATTATTCGTCTCCTATTTACGTAATTATGACGTCAGGTTTTGAGAATGGACGTTCTGTTCCTTAAATCTGACTTCAATAGTCGTTAAATCTCCTTCAGAGACTTAAGGATTGCCCCAGATTTGCATTGGGAAAACCTTGAAAACCTGGAATTGTCAGGGAAATTGGAAAGACATGAAATAGTCAGGTAAATTCAGGAAATGATGATTTATTTTGAAAGAAGTCAAGGAAATGTCTTATATCAATACTGCGTTTACTTTCATATAGCTGTCTACTGTAAATTATTAAATTTATTTGAATAATTGAATTCAGCTCATGGAAGTCCTGGAAAAATCATGCTATTGACATAATGTACCCATTTTCAGCTGTTTATTATTTATCAATTTTCTGTTCTTTGATACCATCTAGGAATCAAAAGTAAACTTACTTTTTTTTAAAAAAAAAAGTTAAAAATCTGTAATATTAATGGTTTTGAAAAAATATAATGGTTTGGAAAATTTATTGACATTCAAGGAATTTGCAGTACGTAATCCAGTAAACACCAAATACATGTACAAGACATGTTACAACTCAGTCAGTCTTGCATTTGCGTACGTCATAAATTGACATAATTGTTCCTGGAAAAGTCAGGGAAGTTGAAAGTATTTCTTGGGGGAACCTGGACGTTGTTTTAAATCGAAATCTGACGTCATTAAATAAGAAATAGCACACTACACGTTTATTCGGAAACCAACAACATTGTGGGAAGTCGTGATTTAATTAAACCATCACTCCATTAATTTGGCAATTCAGTTTTTTTTGTAAGATCTTGTAGTTTCTAATTCGATAATTAATCACTACCCATTTAATCATTTCTACCGTCTGCCACCTTTGGTATAACCATCATCAATTTAGATCGCTGAATTAGTTTCAATAAACAAACGTTACATTCCGATTTACTAGAAAAAGTGTGCACACGTGCCACTAGATATTCAGCGGAAATTTATTAAAATTCCAGCAGACAAACGGGAATCGTCATAAAAATGACCGCAACTTCTTTTTTATATTTTTCGATGTCAATTGTCAAGCTTAGTGCTGCACTAACTTTCACGACCGGCTTTATTGACAACAGGTGGGTAACATTGCGAGATTTCAAAATAACTACCAGGGATGTCGGAATACATTAGAATAAACATTGTTGGAATTTATCTACCATAAGGTCACCCTTTAAATTGAGAGATTTAGCCTGCGGGTAATGCTCAACGTGGTTGGACGTAATTCTGGTAGCAAGTTTTATTGTTATTATTTTTCATCCACTTTTCTTACATTTTGTTCTGGTTTGTGTTTACGAACACACGAAATGACTCACGGGCGTTCTCGTGACATTTTTTGCAATGGCTGATATTATGCTCTCCACAAAATTCCCGAAACAGGGTCTAAAATTAAGTACATGGAGGGTGCCAGACCATAACATACCAAGCGCCAAAAAGCTTTTCAGGAAAGGGGAATAAACTGGATAATTTATTGAAAAAAAAAAATATATATATAGCACTAATCCGATTTAGTTTTTGTCGAAATTTCATCAAACAATAATATGTGCCACATATAAACGTGTTTTTTCTTGTAGCAAATATGACAGTAACGCATTAAAGTCATTCATTAATTTATTTTGTCGTCCAGGTTTTAGAACCCAATTTTGAAACATGTTTTTAGGAACACTGATGTGGTTTCAAGGGGCCAGAATTGAATAACATTTATTCTTGTCCACCATACCACGGTGGCAATGGGGTTTGATCAACATTCCAACAGTTTTGATTTTATACTGATATCAGACTATTAATATTGTATGCTGATATCATACTATCAGTATAACTTGTGATATCTGTATGACTATATACTGATATCACTATACATATACTGGTTTTTGGGGGACTATTAATATCAGTATGATTTTAGTGATATCAGTATTCTAGTGGTTTTTGGGACTACCAATACCAGTATGGTATGTGATATCACCACATTTTTACTAATGTCAGTATATTTGTACTGATCGTATATTGCGTGTGATACTGATCGTGTATTGACTGCTACAAACTGGTATTTCACATCCGCATTATGTTCTATGGAAGGCAGATTTCGAGCCTCTTTCACTGTCAGCTTGACCAGTCCAATGATGACATCAAATTGAAAAGTGGTTAATTTTTTTTTCTTTCTAAAATAATATTTGTTTTAAAACATTTGCCCTAAAAACCAATAAGATAAGGGATAGTCAGCGTTAGAAAGGGCTGAATTTTGCCAGTGATTTTGTGCCGAGATAAAAAGGGGTGGACTGAACATTACTACGTGAATGTGCTCTTTTTCTGACCACAAGGACGAAGTGATGGTTATCTCAGGACGATGTGTATTTATTAATCACGCTGGCAGACAAATTCCTCAACTGGTTTTTAAGTCTCAACAGCGCTTTTCAGAAAGCTGCATTGTGTCCACGGGCATTTTATTTAAGTGCATGGCATTAAATTTTAATCTACGATTTGTGGCACCGATTTTCCAATGAAGTTAAGCTTTTATTGCGTTTTTATTATTTCGTTATCTCCGCAATTCGGTCCACGTCTTAATTAACAAATCAAAACTCTTTGGCTGCTAGCCCGAGCTCACCTCCGCAATTAATTTCATCGCTTTTTAGCATTTTTGTGCATCAGGCTGTGGACTCCATCTGGCGACAATTGTTTAATGGCCAAATTCCATCCCCCTAAATTGGGGATGGCATCGAGGATGAGTACCTGAATGAATCAGTAAGACACGTACTCGTTGTCGTTAAGATAGTAAATGGCATTGTTTTTTTTTGGTGTTTGAAATGTTGGCCGAAATTGCACAACCTGTTTTATCAGCCAAATGAAGACATCTTCAGACTGCATTTAGTCACATATGGTATAATAAATTATATTTTTAAAAAAAGTTAGGAGAGCTGCATAAACGTTAATGATACAGAATTCATGGTAAATACAATTAAAACCACCTATTACCAACCAAAAACCACCAAAATTATCCCAACCTCATGTTTCTATTCGTTTTTATAGACCATGATTCGTTTGAATAAAACATTGAAGATTAAATTTCAGAAAAAGCGTTGCTTTAACGTTTATGATGTAGCAATACTAGAAAATTAAATTAAAACAATAAAAGCATGTGAATGTACATTCTAAACCGATAATTGTATTTGCTTCCATTTAGTGCTCTAAAAGAAATTTTGCAATAAAATTCAAGAAACCACATCTGAGTTCCATACCAGTATTTTTTTCATTTTCAATTATCCATGATAATTTTATAAGTGGCTTTAAGTTATCATTTCGGCCCAGCGTTGCTCGACCCACCATGTATATTTTCGATAAAAATTAGTTGATATAAACGGTAACATTCTGCGATTCCTTTTAAGGCACTATAATATAAACAACCGCAAATCAACGCATTCATGTGCATAAGTTCTTGGGGTGATATCTCAAGGATGGTATAAATACTTCACACAATTATATACGGGTATGGTGAATGATATACATGTACATTTAGTTCGCAACAATCTGACAAGCAAGGCGAGCAGCAATTTTGATATACTTTTAATCCTCGATGTTTGCTTTTTTGGTCTTGGGAGAAAGGAATAATGAGAGAGATCGTTTGGAATCCATAAAAGTAGCGGTTGTCCTTAAGGGGCATCAATAAATGGACTTTTTGACCCCCTCCAAGCCAGTCAATATGGCAATCATTATCATACAAATTAACCAGTTTCTTCAGCCTGACCAGTCCTGCATAATGAAAAGTGGAACAAATTGTCCAGATGACGTTGTTAAACTTAATTTAAATTGGAAGAATATGACGTCATTTTGATAAGGAATGGGGTCCAGTAGTTAAAAGATCACATGCTGTGGAATGCATGTTTACATGTATAGAACAGATAATTAATTAGACATTAAAAATATTACAAATTTAAATTGGACAATAGTGACGTCATTTTCATAGGAAATAAATCTAAAACTGACGTCATAATTTCCCAAATATGCTCAGTTATTCATTTCCATTTAAAGAAAAATGACCTCTCATTACCACATAACATGACGTAAACATTTAACAAACGTCTCGTCAATTTTAGGTCATTAGACATTTTAAATTACAGAGATCGTTAACTTTAGCTATATTGTTATCATTTTGATTGTGATTTTTTTTAAAAATTGGACAAAATTTGTATTGGGCGAAAATGACGTCATTTTGAGCAAGAAAGGGACAGAAAACTGACGTCATAGTGTCCCTGTTATGCTCTGCCCTATTTCCATATTGAAAAGTCAATTTTAATTCAGAATGACGTTATTTTATCGCATGACATGACGTGCACATTTAATATTAATACCTTTAGATCTTAATGCCTAACAAATCAGTAATCCGGGATAAAAATGACGTAATTTTGGAACGTTACTGCATGTTAACAGGCTGTTATGTTAGATAAAGATGACTCAGACATGACATACTTAGGTGAAGTTTTCTTAAACTAGTCATTCCATTTGGAGAAAAAAAAATTACCAACACACGAAGTCTTAATTTAGGTCGGTGTGTGTGTCACCTGAGGTTAGTAGTCGTTATTGATTGGTTGGACATCCAAAATTGCTTACCCCTACCCCTCCTTTAGGCCACAATATTCTCCCTCCAACATCAGATGCCCTTTATGGACGGCCCCATATTGCTTTTAACTTCAAATCCACTTTCCCAAACGTAAGTCTGATTTATATATATATATATAAAAAGTAAAATTTGTTTTGATTTAGTGCTCATGCAATGACAATTGTGGAAATGCGACGTAATTATGCAGAGGCCAACTTTTGAAGTTGTCAGACGGTTGGCGCCATCATATTTTGTGCAATGATAAACTTTGGTAAAATGTACATTAAGCATTGAGACTACTGAACTATTTTCCATCGATATAAATAAATAGATAAACATTAGCAACCACTTTTGGTTACCTTCTGTTTGCTCAATTGTGATTTTTCAAACCTGCTTAGGAGCAAACTCTAAAACTGACCACGACATACATGTGTCCCTTCAAACTCTTCATCTTTAATTATTGCGATGTCCAGTCATCCCATTCATACCATGTCGTCCTGATTGTTACTCACTGTCGTTGAAAAAAAATCAATAAAAATAAAAAATGACAAGTTTTAGAAGCCTTAAGTATCCTGATTTCGAGAAATACGTTACGATAATAATGCCATTACAATTTTCCCCCGAATTTGTTTTTAAGAAACTGCGTTCCCAATGACCTGGAAAACTTGACAAAAATCAGAGAAATTTTTATCAGATGAAATACCAGCCCTAAATTGCCATAATCTCAAATGATTGTGTGTGATAAGTACTACTTAAAAAAAGAGTTCGTATTATAGGGAATTCTCACTTTTTCCATAGCACACTTTCAACTTTTGAAATAATAAATAAAATTAACAGTAATTGGTAAGTTTTCTTTCCGTTTTATTCTACAAACATGTTTGATAGTCATGGAAATTGTTCCAAAAACCCTGAGAAAAGTCACAGGAGAACATAGTGTATTATCGGTGGTTATTCGGTGGTAATTATTTGGTAACGAAAAACAAAACAAAACATCATTACCGTATTAATTTTTGGATTTTGTTTTATGAAATTATCATAAGCGCATTTTACAATCTAATAACTAATGTCATTACCTTAATGACGCTACTAATCTAATACTAATGATCGTGTTAGGTAAACTGCCATTAAATGACGTCTTCGGTAATGTCATTTAGTAATGATCGTGTAATGGTTGCTGTGGACTATTCACCAGATTTTTTTTTTCATTTTGCGGCTTTTCATAAGCATAATAGGTAATAATCGAGCATAAATACACGAATCGCCTCCAGGGTGTAATTCAGTAAAAATGATTGATAGCTCGCGCCGCGCTGCCCGTAATTTCTTAATGAGACGGTGATCTATCATTTGCAAATTAATGATGAAGAAATTTTAAAAAAAAAAGAAAACAAGAAAAGCAAGGACTTTTCCAAAACTGGTTGTGAAAAAGGAAACAAAAATAAACCCCAAACATGTTAGCTTCCCTTTCGTATTTTCCAAAAGCTTTCTTTTTAGCCGTTTTTTTTTTTTTTTTAATTTTCGATTTTAAGTTGAAGGTGAACTCTGACTCGCACCGTTAAATTAATCCGCGCAATAAAAACTCACCCCCGATGTATATAATATAGACTACGTTGTTTGCATGTTGAGAGAGGCTGGTTTTCGATCGTTAAACCTGGTTTGCAAAAGCGTTTGGATTCGCCATATCTGTTCTGGCAGAGCTTATTGGTTTGCTGTTTTGGCTGATGTTTATCTCGCTGGACAGCCATCAAAACCGACAAGTTTTTGCGGCGCTATCAAACTAGGAACCAAAGGGGCACCCAATTGCACTCTATTGCCTAGTTTGTAGGTTACCCACGCACCAGGGTGGGTTCACTCACTCACTTTACGCCGAAATTTGCAACCACCTCTGTGTGGTTCTCATAGGCAGCATCTGATGATTTACGATCTGGTCCAGATACTCCAGTTCTGGTTCTGCTTGGGACATGGACGATGTTGGAATAGCTTTCTGAGAGCGCTCGGAGAATAATAAACCATCTGGCCTTGATCCATAACATCTCTCAGCTTTTTTTTTATTGTCATTATCGCCGTTCAGTTTTGTTGGCTTTTGCTTAGAATTCCTGCTCGTTTTCAAGCTTTTTGTTGTGTACGTTAGGGTCCAGCATTTGTGTGGCTAATTTTGTGTGTGTGTGCTTAAATTAGCGGGATGGTATGCACAATTTCTGGGTTCGATCTTATTGATATGTCGGTGTTATAGTTGATCGTATCTTGAAGGCGAGGTTACGCCCATAACGTATCATGCCTGAGCTGCTCTATATATCTTCATTCAGGGCCAATTGGATATTGGCAATGGTCGGAATAAATATTGGTAATTTTTTTTTCTCACTCCCTTTTTGAAATACATATTCATTTCTCTTGTGAGTTATGCTCGTGTTGAACATTTGGGCGAACGCTAGGGGTCGCTGCTGGGCACTGTCTTGAAACAGCCTGGATTTCCTTATTGATCTAATTGATCTTATTGACAGTACTTCCTGTATAAAACATATTCTTAAAATGAAACCCACATAAGATCACCCTGCTCTCTGGCGCCCTCTAGCGGTAGAATATCGCTCACTGGCAGCAACAAGTGCAACGATTGCACTTTTCGAAAAAAAAAAAAAAATTCAAAATGTTACAGTTTTGTATAGTTTTATTGCAGTAGTATACTACATCAATGTACGAATCAAACATTTGGAAAAACCTTAATTTCGATAAAACATGTGTCCAGCGAGGGATAACTAAACATAATTCATGTACAGATCAAAATTTTGATTAAGTTTTAATTTTTTTATTCAAATGTTTTATTGGAGTATGGGGCTTTTTTATTAAGGACGTTGATAGTGGAGGTAGAGCGAAGATTCACTCTGGGACATCTAA
>JAQIXS010005800.1:0-11868 GCA_034700785.1 Rossiulus vilnensis
ATACTGGTAGGTGTTGGTTTCACTTGCAGGAAATTTGTATGCAGAAGAGGGTTAATGCACCTGGCTCGCCATAATTGATTGCGTCCAGTAACGAACAATAAGGGCACTAGTCGAATTTATTGCTAAATTCGGGCTCATTGAACTTGGGTTTATAATAAAGCCGAGTTAGCCGATCCCATAAACCCTCTCTCGGAACTGTACTAAGCACGAATAGTTTGTTGTGTTTTTATATCCTCGTGTTTACAATTTGGATAGTGAAAACAGTGTTGCCACTTGGGCGAAATTCCACACCTCGGAGTCCAGTGTGAGCCCGGGTTCCTGGACACTGCTTGCGGAAATTTTAGCTTGCAACATAGCCTACTGCAATATTAATATAAGTTATGTAACCATGAGAGCGTAATCTGAAACCGTGTCCAACCGACAAGGTCGCGTTCGAACCAAGTGGATAAATATGGGACGGGTGCGAGTGCACCGACGTCCCACCCAAATCGCTCAAAAATGAGTCATCGGTTTGCACTCGTGAGAAATGCACTCGATTGTGAGGTGCGAGTTTATTGGCATTTTATACCCTTATCAGGTGCTTAATAATAACTTAGTACTTTGGCCCCGCTGTCAGTCGCTGAATCTGTGTGACGGACGGTTATATTTGATAAGGACAGCTGCACTTGGTGTCACAATGTGGTTTGCAAAATATTTATGCTCAGTGTCTAAACGCAGCGATGGCACTGGTAAAAATGAGTGACCAATTTATCAATTTAAGGGCCGTCCTTGAAGGACATCCTTTAGTTTTTATGATTTACAGACCACCCCTCCGTCCACCACTGTTTACTTTTTATTTACTCCTCACATATCCAGTCCGATTTGGAAAAACGCGCATTGAGCCAAGCACATAATAGGCCTATTAATTTAAATGTATTTATGGGCATTGGATTGAGTATAGGCCTAGCTACAGTCAGCAGTAAACCAGAAATGCATGTAGGCCTACCATCAGTATTATTCGTCACAAGTTGTTTTCGGCTTTCATTCACGTTCACCCAAGTCTTCAATCAGTTTTCTCCCATATTAAACTAGCTAATTCTAACTGACTACCTACATATATATATAATGTATATAGATGTCCACTTTCCCATTGAATCCCTCATTTTCTCCCCACCCCCTTCCCTTAATTCCTCCCCCGCACGTCCTTTATGAATGACCCCCTATAGCGACTTTCGAATTAACCTACAGAACAAAACCAACCGAAATCATGGTTTATTTACTTCTTTTGTGGACCAAAACAGATTTCGTAAAAAAAAAAAAAAGTTTCTTGGTATCCAAGGGAATTCGTACAAAGGACACAAATTTCGCAAGAACGTTAAGATCCTACGCATAATGTATTTTGAACCCATAATGAATCATCTATACGTCGCGCGGAGCAACGCTACACACAAAAATAAGGTTGAATAACCTTTTTCGCATTTATTCATTTTCGATTTTTTTTTAATCCTATTTGTGCTGAAATTGGAAAGTAGCGAGCAAGTAGTGAATGGTTGGATGTCATTAGCTTTGTTGTTTGTTCCATTCCCAAATGAAACTTTTTATGGCAGTGAGCGATGCGTCTGGACTTAGAAACCATTTGCCTGTCATTATGCATTATGCGTTACTTCGACGCGTGTCATGCTGCTGGCATCTCACGCATCTGCTCGTTTTTGCGATGATATAATGTCTACCCTAAAGCACTCGCACTGATTGGGGAAATTCGAGTACGGAGAAGAACACCAAATTCTTCACGTTCCTCTTTCAACCGAAAGAGTTTGTTTGCGTGAGTCGGTGCTGCGATTAATAGCAGAGACTACAAAATGTGGCACTAAGTGCTCATTGAAAGGTGATTGAAACTGTCAGTGAAGCAAAACGATGCTTGTTTCAAAGCGGCTTCACTGTTTCGGAATGGATAAACATTGCTAGTGAATGCGATTTGGAAGCCAATGTGGTAGTTTTGTACTGCAGCTAGAAATACGGCGTTTCCGGTTCGAAAGAGGTTGATTACCTTTCAAGAAATTTAATTGCAATAAAGTAATACATTCCTGGTTTATTTCGTCGTTTATATCTTCAAATAAGCCGAAAAGCAACTTGGCAGGCTAATGTAATATCCTAAAACCAGTGACCATAATGTCCTAGATTTCCATAACGACTGTTTTGCTAGTTCTGTTGTAACAAATGTACTCTCTACACATACGTTCGAAATATCTGAAAAAAAGATATTAGGTGACATTTTTATTATAAGAAATTTCAAATTGCCCCAGTTTCCGTATAAACAGCAGATAAACCATTCAAAAGTGACAGAAATGACAGTCGAGGTTTTTCACCTTTAATATTTTGCATTGTTTCCACGTTCGTGTGTTTATTTGTAGATTTTATTTTTCACAATCATATCAGCGTGCGACCAAACGAACCATTCTGCTCATTGGAGATGATTAAATGTTGAGGATATGATCAATTGTGTTAAACAGGGAGCGGTGTTTTTCGAAGTGCACTTGATTACCCTGATAGTTTATGCAATTTGGGAAGGTCGAAATATTTGGCATTGGGGCAGGACTATCGCGGTAATGCGATCCTGTTTACTTATAGTTTATAGAACATGTACTGTATACTGAGTTCCCAGGAGCTATGTCAGAAAGTTTGCTAAATTCTTGGCACCTCACACATATGGAGATCTTGAGGGGCAAACATTTACACGTAACAATGTATTCTAAAGTATGCTAACATTTCTATCTTGAGCTTGAACCATTAATTCTGCTCTACATTGATCTGATTTTCCGAAGAAGTCTTTATTGGCTGAACGCCAGTGATGCGAGACTCTGCAAGATGTTTTCAGCGGTTTTTACCCCCAAGTGGGCGTCTGGAAATCTGTTTCATTCATGGTTCTTACGTCGGAATTTTTTGGCAAGATTGATGCATGGGCTCCAGATTATTCAGCCCTTCGTGCATTATGACAGTGTAGTGGTACGTGGCAGAAGCGATGCAATCACAGGGACGTAATAAGGAAACGTTTTAAGTGTGTCTTCCATCGCCATCTTTTCGTGTCTGGGAAGTTCCGCTGTCCATTCAAGCAAAATTTGTGTGGAACATGCCTGGATTATTCCCTTTTATTGATCAGAACGTCGCGAAATGTTCCTTTGTAGTTACCAAATCTTTGTGGAACATTCACTGCTTTTGGCCAAGGTTAATCCCCGCACACGAAAACTTCGTGCATTGCTTGCTCTCCTTTTTCAATCAAAACGTCATGAAGCACACGTCGTTTTCCATCGAAATTTATTATACCTCTTTTATTCTCGAGCTTCGTGGAATGCTCGTCGATATTGGATGAAAACTCCATGGGAAATCCAGTATTGATCGAAGCGCAATGGAATATTTACCATTGTTGATCAATATCGCCTGAATATTCACCGAAATTCGTTTAGATTTTAGCCCGTCGAAATAAAGAAAATATGGAGGTCCACGATACGTTTTCTCTCATTTCACTCATTGTTTTCAACTGCCCGTACTTCAGCACCCCTTCATGCAAACACGTGTAATCCCCTCTCCCCTTACGTTGTTCCATCAACCCCAACCAAAAGCAGGTGTGGACACTCCTGCGTAGCTACGTGGTTAGGACGACGCCAGCGCACCTTTAAGTTCACTGTGGCGGGCATGAATCAATAATGGAGGCTGGCCAGGTGTTTTTCTCTTTCTGTGGCTCTTAGGTGAGTTCGCTCCCTGTGAATTTCACATCCTTTGTGCTGCCCCCCCGATTATCGGTCACGGTTCTGGGAAGAGGGTCGCGCCACTCGAAATTACCTCACAGGGTCACTTTCCGTTGCACCCAACCGCTCCCGGGTATTTGGGTGCAGAAACTACAGCTGATGTTGAAGAATTGGTCAGCCGTTTCGCCCAGTAGGCTACAGATACGGTCTGCTTATTCTCACTAGAGCCTACAAACTACATGTAAGATGTTCATGACTGGGATAAGGGGACGTCCGAGGTTGGAGGGGTTAACTAAAATCGGACGATCATGGACTAGTGGTAGCCTGAAACGCTGCTGACCAAAACATCGCGATTTTTTTTGTGTGAAAATGTTTAGCTCGTGTATGAAGAGGTAGGTAAGGTTTGGTTAGATTTTGGCAAAATTTTGGCAGCGGGATCTTGTACGTTCCACTACCTCCTTCCACCCTAACAATGTAACGTTTTAACACTGTAAAAAATCAAAGTCGATGAATTTTTGCACGATTTTGTTTACAAATGATCAGAAATGAGCCAAAATGGCACTTGTCTTTAATTTCGTATGTAGAAAAATAGATAAGACAATGAAACGAAACGTACGCTGCATACGTTTTTATAAGTACAATGTAATAATAATAATAAATTTCGTCAGTTTTTCTTTCCTTCCTACTTACTTTTTTTTCTGATTGAAACTTTTCGCCCCCCACCCCTTAAATCTGATATGCGGCAGTGCGACTCTTCGTGGAGGGTAAGGCTATCGAATATCGTGTATAGCCTTGTATGCGTGCTGCTTAAGAATGACCATCTTTATAATAAAAAATTAAAAAATGTACAATCGGTACGCTCCTTGCGTCTACGACACATTCTTTCCAATGGCTTATAAGAATTATGGGATTATTTGGAAAAGCGCTCACGGGTCCCTTGAACGGAATTTTAATCCTGTCGTACACTGCAATGTAACGATCTTTAGTGTTGGCAAAAACCATAAACACGTGCCGAGATCTGAAGACTTTGTGGATAGCGCCATTAATCGGCACATTATCAGCTACAGCTAAAATACATGCAGTTAAAGCCTGTTTTTATCTGTTTGCTAAACCCTAAAAAATGCAGGTAACACCAATTTTATCAGATCCATAATACTGTATAGCACGCCACACTCATGATCTCATCCACTTTCTCAACATTTGCCATGCACTGTTGCACTCCTCTGCAGATTATAGTGATGCAGGCGACATTTTAACTTATGTTCCCAAATTCCCAAGGTGCATGTCCTCCGATATATATTACTTTTCATCTGCTAGCACTTCAAAAAGTTCTTAGTAAAGTTACAGTAGCAGCGGAAAAGTACGTGACAAGTGGAAGCTCAACTTTCAACTGGTCACGTTACCACGTTTTTCCTGTAGCTTCCTGTATGCTGATAGTCGGATGACTTGCTCTAATCTTTTATCAAAATGACAGGGATCATGTGGCCCAGAAACTTTGATCTGTATTTGTCGCTCCTAGTCTATTAAACTTTGGTGCCCAATTGAGCGATAAATCCGACTAAACTACTCACTAAGTTTGCATTGTATCTTTCGTATCTGCTTTTATTAACAAAGAAATGTTTACTCACCCAATGATGACGGTAATCTGTTATCGTCTGCACGGCTGAAGAAGTTACTCGAGTGTTGGCCTTAATAAAATATCGATGTACTTGGCTATGTGGGGCTTCTAGCAAAAAAACAAGCTTTAATTATGTGTTTCATTTTATGCATTGCGAGTTTCATTTGGATAATTGAAGTTTTATCTATTTGTGGGTAAAATGAAAACGGGCTAGCTTTGGCGTGTTAGTTAGCTATAAATGATGCAATTATATGTTTAACTTTATTTTGTCGAACGAGGAGTTTCGGTGTATTTGAACTTTAGAAGTACGATCATCTGTTTAAATTGAAGAAAATTTTAATTTCTTTCTTGTTATTGTTTGATCTTTAATTGCATATTTAGCGGATGGCTAATTAGTATTTTTTTTAATTTACACTGTTTGAAACTTTGAAATTTGAATAAGATCAGACTTGTTTGAATGGAATCTTTGATGTACTGCACTTCGGTACACTTGAATAATGGTGTTTACCTGATTAACTAAATCAATTATTTTACGGTTTATCATTGAACAAAGGGCTGAAGATAAAGCTACCAGAACTAAAACATTGATGACCGCACACAAGCATGTGATTTTAACAATTTTATTTTCCTTTTCAAAGATGTTAGAACGCAACTCATAGAATATGAATTCCGGGCGATATTTCCTTCCATCTTAAGCGGTTGAGAAGCCAAATTGTATTGTCCCGCAAATCAGCTTTCGAGGACCTCGTTATATGTGCCTATATATATTGTTAGGGCCTGTTTGCGAAGCACAGCTACCTCCTCATACCGCATGATAGTGGTTATGGAAATGAGCCGACATTTCAAAACAGCTCATTTTTAAATCGGATCTGATGGCATTACGACATAATGCGCAGTTTTTCAAGAAAGAAAAAAATGCCGATTTTATCCATCGTTATATTGGTGAATCTTGCCTGGAGACAGTACTTGTGTCGTGTTGAAAGACTGCGCAGCCGTTTATATTAAGTCGACCCGTTGATCAAAGTTTTTGCTCGCTGCTTTCTTGATCGATGATATACGGACAATGATGACCTTCAAAAAAAAAAAAAAACATGAAGAAAAGTGCGCTATTGAAAGATTTTCGTTGAATTTGGTTCTTGTCCTCCTTAAAAATGTGGGCTATGGCTCAGAATCAGAGCAGGGAAAACAAGACCTGGCTAATATGTGGGCCGAACTCCTTGCACTGCGGGGAAAGTATGATAAATAAACTACAGTAAATAACACTTGCAGTTGTCATTTTTAACACAGTTTAGGCCAACCGCGATGTTGGCATTGTGACGCTCCAAGATGGCGGCCATTATGCCGAAAATGTTTCTTATTTACATCCAGGAGGGAAGTCGTTAAAACATCGATTTTATATCATTGGTGATCGCTTTAAATGGTGTTCCAATGTGGAAATCGCCATAATGGCACTATTCGTGACGTGGTTCAATTTTACAGACAACTTTTAAGATGCACCGTTTGCATGCAGAATATCTTCGAAATGTCAATTTCGATTCTGTAGCACGAAATGCACAATAGATGGCGATTCCTTTTTAGTTTAATGGACAACATGTACTGAGATTGACGTAATAAAATATCACCATTGTCATCGAGTGTCTATACATGTAGGCTGCTGTCGAAAAACGTGTTTTGAATGGAGAATCGCCCTACATTCCCTCGTTAGAGCCGCGCCTTGCCACCAGGGGCGCTCGCCAGACAAGGCAGCGTCCGCGCTCTGTATGTCGCATTATAAATTGGTGTGATTATGCGAATTTCATGCAGATTGAGCGGAAATTAAAGCAAACCTGGTATTTGGTCCGCGTGCGGCGTTGGCTAGCGTAGGCAATTTGGCTCAATTTAGCGGATCGCGCCCGACATTTTCAATTAGTTAAATGACAGAAGGGCGTTGTTGAAATGTGCTATTTATAAGTTATTAGTGGCTTTGCATCGAGACCTAGAAAATACTACGACCTTGTACCGAAATTGCATTTGCTAGAGCCCCTTGTCTTTGACGCACACACCTACACCGAGATAGCATTCGCGAATTAGCCAAATTCAGATCAGATTTCACAGTTGGGGTTTTATATGTAGACAGGTAGGCTTATTCATTGCCACGGTTTTTCTAATGTGTTTTGGCATCTGTTTCTTACCACCTCGCAATACGTGAACCACTTCCAAATGAATAAATCATTGGAATTTCTCGACAGTCATTACTTATACTTTCCATTTTGGGTGCGGTTCCCACGTTTTTGTTTTATATTCATTCGAAACGCTAATAGGGCTGTGTGCTCGCACTCTGATCCAGTGCTAATTAGAGAGGACACCTAGATGCGGAGTGGGTTTCAAATTGCCCGCCATTGTTTGTGGCGGATCTAATAAGAGGTTGTTGCACTCGTTGTCTCACGGGAAATGTTTTCCACCAATTTATTCTGACCCCTAATGGGTTTTTTTTTGGTGACAAAATTATAGCATTAAACGTCGCGTTGACTTATTCGTGTGAAATAATTTCTATGCAACGTAAATTGCGTGAATAAAGCGTGCAATTCTAAATAATTTGGAGAAATGATAGGAAATAGATAGGCACGTTACCAGTTTTATATAATTCCCAAAATATGTGCCAAAAAACTACACTTTTGATAAGAAATGGATACTCGCGAAATTGTCCAGATACATTTCATAATGTTCATAAACTATGTTCTATTTTTGATTATAGCAAAAACAAAACAACAAAAAATAAGTAAAGATAAGCAAATGTAGGCCATATTTTGCGAACTTTATTGAACGTTTTTTTTTCGAAGTTTGTAAACCGAGATATCTCAAGTTTTGTAAAATGGGGCATCCAAAATTGGCTCTTTATTTTGCAAGCATGTTGACATAATTTTTGGATTTTTCCTCGCATCTTTCTGGAATGGATGTTTCTTAAAACGTATTTCGCCGAAGAACGCTTTCGGAGAAGCGAGGGTTTTACGTGAAACTAGCGTTTGTTTATAACGTTAAGATGATTTAATTTTAAACGCGTGAGATAATGCGATTATTGTCGCTAGCATTTCCTTCGCAACGATGTGCTTCTGATTCTCTTCTCGCTTCTTCTGAAGATGTAATTTGGCAGGATGTGACTCAACTGACCGCTACCTTATTTCAATTTGATGGTTTCTTCTTCGCTCCATGACTCAACTTCACTCAAGCAGCTTCCGCCATGAATCACTGAATCTCTGAATCTGCCAGGTACGATTATGCCATTTACCGGTTGACCTAGAGGGGAAATCTCGTTGTTTATTTATGATGAGACAATGGCAGTCGACTGCAAAACAGGTGTGGGGAAATGGAAGTTGATTTGCAGTCCAGTTAGCACCTAAACCTGTTTTAGAACGGTCATCACTTTGGCATTCATCCGACGTAAAAACGCGATTCGTGAGATCATGAGGTTATGCACTGACCGGGTCATAGCGCCGAGCCACTCGGAAGTGGAAAAAAAATCGCTGACCGGTGCGTGTGGTGTGCAATTTTTTATGTACTTGATCGCTGTTGCGCTCGGCATTGCTCATGAATTAATATAAATCGGAAGAAAATTTCTAAATTCTTTATCCATTGTAAATGTTTACTGTAATTGCATTGAATTAAAGATTTGGGGATGTCAGCTGGTGAACAATGTGTGCGTATTAAAAATTCTACTTGATAATGCCTTTGAAATTTGTTTCGAAAGTATCGTATCACGATAAGTGCAAGTAAATAAGTTTCAAAATTCCGCAATGCGAAATCTTTTAAGGTTTCAAAATGCATTTATTTGGCCGAAATGCGTTGTGTGCATGGCTGCTGTTTGCCAAGTATGTAATTCAGCAGTGCTGCCCTCATTTCCGTTTAATATTTGCCAACGTGGGACGTCAATTAAATAATTACAGTAACTGAAGCATCACGTGGCTATACGGAGTACTTTTATGTATTCTGTGGGTAAACATACAGTGCATGTACATGGGTGCTGGTAAGTAATGTTTAATCAGTACTTCTACCAATGGATTGTTGCATTATTGAAGCTATGAGTTAGTTGGCTGTTGTTGCAAAATGAAATCAGAACCCAATCGCCTGGCTAATAGATACATTGGAGTGGACAAGCCATTCCAGATCAACAATAAGGTTACTTGTTCGTTGGTAATCTCTACTAAGTCCATGCTATTCACTTCTTTAATGCATCTGCTGTCAATTTAAAATGTAATTCATTTTAAGGGCATCATCCCGTCTCGCTAAGACGGCATGTGTTAGACATTTTTCTTTAATTTAATAACAAAAGAACGTAAATTCTCAACCATGTTTATCAAATGGTATAAAGTCAATGGTCCAATGAAACCAATTTGTTACATTTTGACGTCATGTCATGGGGCAATTGACGTTATTTGGAATTGAAATTTGACGGGTCCAAAATTACATACTTTTTTATCCCAAAACAAATAACGTTAATTGAACCATTTCTGTTACCTAGGACAAGATGCCAAAGGTTGAAATTGGGTGTGGAGATGGATAAAGTCAAATTCGGACGCTAATGAGAGGATTAAAATCTTAAAGTGTACTTTTTCAAGGACGTCCGTTATTGTCGGCCCCAATACCGTCTTGTGCTTAGGCCCCTGAACGCCCAATGATCCTTTTTCTACCCCTGAAAACTACAGGATCATCCACATTTCACCGTTAGCACTTAGTGAAGATAATTTGACAACTCGAGCTATGGGATCAATATAACCGGATGTGCCAGTGCTACCAAATTCCTTAATTCTGGTTTTTTATATGAACAGCTTGAGAATGGATATTCTTTAATGGTTGACGTGCGGACGTCATCCGTACCTTGTTATAGTGCTTGGAAAACATAATTAATTGGCTGAGAATCGCAAACCCACAGTATGTCTATTTTTGGGAATGTCAGACGATCGATGAGATGCTATAGAAACGATGATCGAGTCACGGAAACCCACCTTATTAGTATATTATTCCGGTTTGCCATTACGCGGTACAATATTATTGGGGAAGAGTTCAGCTTCCGACTATTTAATGACCCTGCTTTTCTCAACTTTTCGATTTTGGGATGCGGATGCGCGGTGTTTTTTTTGCTCAGTTGGCAAGTTCACTCGTCTTCGCGTGTTTTAACGGCTAGGTGCGAGAATCGATTTTTGTGAAACTGTCACTAGGCCTATATCATTCACAAAATTGCCGTAAAAATTGCCAAATTGGCTCGTGGTCTCTTGCTTCTCTGCAAATCCCGCAAGAACAAAGGTAGTAACTTTTTTGGCTTTCGCTACTAGCGATGGTTGGCAACTGCGTGGCACTCCCAAAAAAAACCATCCGCTGCCTAAATTATTGATGACGTTAATTTAACTAAAAAAATTAGTAAAATTGACTCGCCTATATGGAATTTATGTCGTCATTGCGAACGTCTATATTATTCTGAATATCTTAGGAGCCAAGTGACACAGACTTTGGGGAAAATACATTTTATATTAATTTTGTTAGTAGGCCTACTTACCTTTTTGAATAGTAGCCATTTGCATTTATTTCCTAATTGATGTCATGCCCGACAATTTGAAGGTCAGCTTGGTAGCGATTGTAAATTTGTATTGAGTCACACGTTTGAGTTGTTTAATGGAGCCTGAGGTAGAGCGTGAATTTGCTATGACTTCAGGGTGAGGCATACGTCTGATTTCGTTAATATCAGCAATATGACAACAAGCAGATAATATCCGTTACAGAAAATATGCATGTAACACGCATACAATTTCTATTCAAATCGGTACACTATTGTCAGTAAGGATATGCCTTGTGGTAGGGTGTGCAATCCATCAGCCAAGTTTAGCATCAGCTTTAAGAACTCTAAAAATTAGACCTGTTACAAATAGAACAAACAAAACAATTAGAATGTTGTAAAGCAACTTCAATTAATCGTGATGAGTGCATTTTGTTAGTATTGTAACTATTGTTACATGTAAATATCGATCGGGAAGGTCTAGCTGTCATACCTGTCATATTAAGCATGTATGCAAGCCATGCATTGCACGACTGCTTTTCGTGTAATACCCAATCCACATTCATGACAGTAAACAAATTTTAGATAATAATGGTTAATGGTGTGCAAGTAATAGCTCAATATCGCTGTTATATTTTTGAGTATGGTGTGAATTAAACAAAATACCCATAGTTGCAGTGAGCTTTCCTGCAATGCCTTACAGTTTCTATTTTTCAATATACTGTAATGCGGAAACGATAAGCCTCTCATGTTGATCAAATTGTCTGCATGAGAACAAATAAAATTATCGAAAAAAGTCGTCAAAATGGTAGGTTTTACGCAGTAACTAATGTTCATGTCATTTTTGCTAGTTTCTCAAGATGGGTTTTACTGTACTGTCAACTACTCAGTAGAAACTGATGCGTGCGAAAATTGCTTAGCACTGTGCTAAATGTGCGCTCATTGCACTTGACATTGTAGCCGCCCAAATTAGGCGAATTTTGGCACCTCAGCTTTTGGAATTT
>JAQIXS010005801.1:0-11864 GCA_034700785.1 Rossiulus vilnensis
TAACATACTTTAAAAGTATTCTTATCCTAAATTGCAAAGTTATGGAATATTTAAATAAAAAAATTATAAATTTGAAAAAAAACGTTATGCAAGCAACAATGTGAGGTAGCCATGCAGGGAAGCCCCATATCAGGTGGTCGCGTAATTGCTGGTTTCTAATGCAGCTGAACTCGGTTATATAGAGCATTAAGAGACTGACAGTTTGCTCGTTACATCCGCGAAGACATAAATCAGCCATACAATTAGGACTAAGTTGTACATTTCTTAAAAATGAATAATTCTACCTTAATTCGAATAATAAGTATTTGAAGCGACTTTACATATAAACTGCAATGTAGGCCTATAGTTGCTTGCATTTTTAATGTTTGGAAACCTCCAAACATGGCCAAAAGTACATTCGATAACATTTTACTAACGGTAGGAAACCAACCGTTTACCAACATCGGTTACACATACTTTTGCCTGTTTTGCCAACAGTTAGCAACCAACCGTTTACCGATGTTGGTCATACGTACTTGTGTCAACGTCTTACTATTGATTGGCAAACAACCATTTACCAACGTTGGCCCAACGTACAGATGTCACTGCCAACAATGCCACTGATTGTTAAACGTTGGCCCAATGAGTCGTGCTACTTGGAATACGATTTCTAAGAAATAGTTCACACATAATCTTACCCAACAAACCAGTCGCCTATGGCACTTTTACTGGATGTTTTGCCACTGCAGATGCCCGACATAATTGTTGTGTCACCCATTGATGGCCTCGTGGCCATCCCATCGTGCACGAGAACCTACTAAAATTTAACGAGAACCTACTTAAATTTCACCTAAACGACACTTCAGTGTGAACAGCAGCGCGAAACGACAAAATTACCAGTCCGACATAATGGAAACCCGGTCTTAAGTGACGTGATGATTAGACCATAACGCTTTCGTCAATGACGTTATAGCCACAATCTGAATGTGAGTGATCATGACTACAGCAATCTGAACACATGGAACCCTTTCCATGCCCACTTTTTCTGAACAGTGGTCATCCTTGTTATCCGCGCTGCGCTCACTCTTAGGATGTAGTAAAATTGCTAATTGACTTATCCCCGGTTAACTTTAATCTGTTTTACACTTAAAGTGTTATCTAACGCCATTTTCACCACTTGCACTTTTACACGTCTTATATTTTCAATTACATTTTTTATTCTATTAATTCATGTTCAACATTATAAACATGCTAGAATGCACAACAATGTAATGCCTGGTAGCCATTTGAGAGTTAAGAACGATAGTTGCCTTCGCGAGTGGACAAATCAATGAGAAACTCAAAATTCTTACCTGTTTAGCAGTTATAAAGAGTTCTTTGTTGTACGCAGCTTTATAATGGACAGGTCAATTCGTGTGTCAAGGCAATTACTCTCCATGGCTTCAATCACTCTCACCTCTGAAATGGACACGTGGCATGAGTTCCATTCACTATTATATTAAATAAACGTTCCAGGCAAACTCCGTAGAACTTCTATGAAATAATCTGCAATTTTACGGAATGCTAGGGTTCAATTAGACATTTATTGATACAACCTTTTGCAGCTTATTAAACGTAACTAACTTTAGACTTAAGTAGATTGAATATTTGCAATGTAGAAGGACTCTTCAACTGAAATCGAACCCAGAATTCAGTATGTGTGATTATTAGAGATAACAATGAATTTCGTGTTATTATCACACTAAATTACACCAAAAAATGCCCACAAATTCGGCTACACCACACTGTTGGGCCTAAAAGCAGCGACTTTAAATTTCAGTTGTGGGAATACCAGGTTTCCCACAAGACATAAACATTTTGGAAGGTCGGTTATTTGTACCTGACTGGAAAAGTGAAAGTAATTTAGAAAAAAATTTATTAAGTCAGAGGATTTCCTAATTTCCTGCCTCAAGTTTTATCATTATTAGAATGTAAAAGTTTTTTAAATTAAACGAAATTCAGAACAACTGCAATAAGTGCTTACTTAGTCATTGAGTGGAATCTGAATATTTTGTGCATCTAAAATAAAGCAGTAACTTGCCTTAGGGAACTGTTAAAGAGTATGAGTTGAAGCTTAGTAGGTCAGGTAAAGACGGCGTTTGCATCCTGAAAAATCTGAGTAGGTCATGGGGATTGTATCTAAATTGTGGGAACCCTGAAATATATTGTTGTATATGATAAACCACATGTGAGAGACATAAAACAATTTATTTTTAAAACAACCATCAAGCGACTGTGTTTCTTATTTATTTTCAATAAAGAAATACACATGCAAAGAGCATCTAAAAAGAACCAAAAATACGGGGGTTAAACCCAAATAAGGACTTCAAATTTAGGCTTCGGAGGTTCCATCTTATTTTTTTATTTTTGCCATGCCTGTTTTTATATAATAAATCAGATATTTACTTTTATATAGAGGAATCGGTGTAACAATGGTAATTAGTAATTGAAAACGCTGTAGTTGAGGCAGATCTTGGAGTTATTCCTAATGATGTAATAGCAAAGCCAGATGTCTGTATTACCGATCAATTCAACACCACTCCAAATATCTCTGTCTTTGTTACATACATGCATAGTAAATCAGTCAGATGCACCAAACTTCAATGAATATTTAATCGTGAAATAGTTGAGGTTCTTTTCTGCTTTATTAGTAAAACTGCAATGTGATACATTTCCCCTGCATATTGTTTAATCTTTGTCAATTCTGTTGCATTGTGCAATATGAAATATACCAAGGCATGCTAAGTTGTGTAATTGACTTAAAAATTACATGCTATATCGATAGCTTTGTAAAAAATTGAAAATGTTATTGTATTGTTTTCACTTGCTCTGCACTGCCCCTTGTAGGAGGGCAATCACTGCTTGCAGAAAAATGTGCAGTGATTGCCTCCATTAGGGTTCAGCAAATCTATTGTTTGCCTCCATTAGGGGGTAGCAACTCTATTGTTTAAGCTTATTTATCTCTGTTGTATGATTTTCTATTCGCTATAAATTCTTAGTTTTTAATTCACATAAAGGTATTTTGGTAAAAAATTGAAAATGATCCTGTATGATTTTAATTACCCTTTAAGGTGGGCAATCCTTGCATACAGTTGCGTGCTCAGTGATTGCCACCATTCATGGGCTTTAATTTACTTTACTTTGTAATTTTCCTTAAGCCTTACTTGAGCAGTTATTGTATGTCAGCTACTGTATGTTTATTTTAAGCCCAGTACACACGATTTCTTTGTTATGCCACAAATGGCAACATGTTTAAATGTTGCCGTGTGAACACCTTTTTGTATGCCATTCGCACCCAGTAGGTACTAGATAAGACATTATAACGATAGGAATGATGCGAAATAATCTTCCTACTCAAGCAAGCATGCAAGTAAAGAATCTTTTTAGAAACATTTGGAGGCAAGAATTAGGAGTTAACAGACCGGAAACTGTCTTGCTGGCTATCAAGCTGCTGCACCATGCAAACTGGGCTATATGTACCTTATTTTCACTGTTCCTTTATAACTTTCTCCAACATCATTTATGCCAATTTGCCTCTCTGTGTCTATACTTTTTTCCTACTTTCTGTTGCTGTTCCTTGCCATTCTCCGACTTCAGTCTTATTGTATCCTGCTTTTCATTCCATCATCCTTTCATTTTCTTATCTATTCATTCTTGCTGTATCTTGCTTGACTATTAGACTCTCATACTTCATTCTCACTGTCTTCTACCCTATAATTTTCCTTTTCATTCGCCATCATTCATTTATTCTGTTACTTGCTTTTCCATTTCTGTACCTAATGTGTGGCCTACTTTTTGCCATCATTTCTAACTATCTTCTACATTTATCCACATTCCCTTATCTATGTATTATCATTGTTTCCTATTTAGCCAATTCTTTCTTCAACTTTATTGTTACCATATCCAATTTTCCAATTCCCTTTTTTAAACTTTCTTTAACTGCCTTTTACTTTCCCACTCTCCTTAAGAAAATGCATGATATCTCTCTTTAACATTATTCATGGTGTCTACCACTTCCCATTACCTTCCCCAGTACCAGTTTTACCATCTTGCCATCACTTATACTTTTCATTCCCTTCTCTCTCACTCATATTGTCATCTTCTTTACATTTCCTTCTATATCATTTCTACTGTCTTTTACTTTAGGATAGATTCCCAACAGCAATTTGTCTCCTATAACCCCATTGCTTTTAACGTGAATCTTCCTATATTACCCATCCCTCATGATGTCTTCTACTTTCCTTTACCTACCCCAACACAAATCTTACTACCTTTTTCTTTATTCCTGTGCCTCATGCTGTCTTCTACTCCCGAATCCCTTTTTCAGCACCAATCTCCTTCCCACCTTTCTGTTCCATTTTCCTCACTTGGATATCACTTCATGCTCTTATCAAGCTAGCAAACCATTTCTGCATCGCGATATCCTACTGGTGTTTAACCGTAACCTGTAAACGCGACCTGCTCAAACCCTAACCACGACTAAATGTTATTGCTCCGGTCATTGGTCGACACATTCAGTTCAAAGTTTTGGTGTTTTCTGGCCACTGCATATACTCATTATTCTAAATAAAGTTACTGTCTATTGAAATGTCTAGCTGGTTCCTTGTAGCTTTACAGCTTAGGGCACCTCATGGCATCCCTGGGGTTGATGCAGCGTGTCTGCACCATGCCTATGGCGCTCGTCTTGCGACGGATGGCATCTTCCACCGCGAGGCGGCTCCTTCTCAGTGATCGGGCAGCTCCCTGCAGTTGCGGTGCTCTCTCGGAGAGGGCTCTCAGATCGCGCTCAGCCTCGGCCAGTTCCTGCTCCAGCATGCGGCTTATGTCATCCCTTTGGCCTTCGATTTTTCTCATCAGCATCTGACCCCGTACTACGCCAGCGCTCTTGCGCTTCTCTGTCAGTGCTTTCTGTAGCAGAGCTTCGCTATTGCCGATTTCTGTCATTTGTTCATCCACCTGTGGTCAACATTTGCAGACAAACAAAGAAAACCTAATCAGTATAGAAAGTGGAGATGAGCTCCAACAATGTTATAAACGCTGTTATTAGGCAACCCCATACTGGCACACATGTCTCAATGAAACCTCTGATGAGGTTGCGTAGCATTATTTCCAACTTTAATATTTTTTGTAAATAAGTATTCATAAGGTGTAAGAATGAAGCAGAGCATTGTTAACAACTAATTGTGATTAGTTTAAAAATTGCATTTATGATAAGTATTTAAAGCAAAAATCAGTTGTTGCATGGTCAGCCTTAAATTATTTGGGCAAAATTAGTTGTTTTTAATAAGATTAAAGAGCAAAAAAACTACAGCCATAGTGTCTTTAAATTGTGTCGTTTGATTTTCATTTTAAGTGACATCTTAGTTTAATCTACATGTACTTAGTATAAATGATGCCTTTCAATTAAGTTAACATAAATGATGTTTGTGATGGTGTTCAACTTTTGACGTTATGAAATCTTAAGATGCTTGATTAATCACTCTTTTCATCTCTTTAGTTACCTTTTCATATTAGTAAGAAATGATCAATGAGTGATGCCCTTTTATCAGACGGAATGACATCCTTTGTAAAAACTACATAAAATTGTCATAGTTACTAATTTGGTCATTATTGACAGCTTTCATTGTATACAGGATGTTAAACACCACATGGTTATACCAGGGATTAAGACTTAAGGCAATTCGAAAAATAACAGACACTTAGTGCGCAAACATTTTAACAAAATACCCTGTAAAAGTGCTCTCTAGGATCAACATGTTTAAACTTGTTTCTAATGGCTACCTCTACAACTGGTTAATGTCGTTTATGTTGGTGACAACACAAAGTCAGTATCAGTGATAAGGGAGTTACTAAATTTTGTTATTAAATTCAGCTTTTGCTGCAAGAAAGAAACTTTTTATCAGGTGTTACTAAATCGAAAGGGTGCTCAGCATGCAAGCCATTACTCACACATTTTTGCTTTAAAAACTAACTAAAATTGCTACATTTATTTTTCCCTATTTCGTATTAGACGTCCACGAGGGTTTTCGTCATGATGTGTTATTTCTAAATATATCTTTAAATTCATAAACTGAAGAAATAATTTGGAGAAAAATCAACATGCTATTCCTAAACAGAGTCATCCCTGAAATGAAACCTTGCACTGCAGGCTACACTAAATTTTTTCCAATTTGTTACATTTTTCATAACTTAATGGGGACCCTAGCAGACGACCAACTCCACATGGTACAAAGCAACCAGCAATAATAACAAGTATTTGCAGAAGACATGAGTGAGTAATAATTTTAGTCACAGGATGTGATACAACATTTTAATAATGCGATGTTTTGTTTACTTTATTTTGAACTTCATCAGGTGTATTCAAGATTGAAGTGCTAAATCCACAAACTAATAATTCTAAGATATTGTAATTCTTCTAGGAGGACTCCCATCCAGGAAAACATTAGAAACATGTTGTTAAACTTAGTGCATTTGTGCTAGCAATTAGCTAGCACTAAGTAGTATCTGAGTGGTGTTAGACTACTGATAGCTCTGACTTTTACAACGTGATATCAGACGACAGCACATGTCATCTACATTAGAAATTATAGACCTGAGCAAAAACTTTAATGGACGACTTATTCTACATTTGGTACAATAATTTGACCAATTGTAAGAAGTGTTTATGCAAACACGTACAATTACTTTTATTGCGAATACGGTAGGCATGCTTTAATTTTGGCTCAACCTAAGTACCATGTTTGATTACGAGATACATGCACCTTCAAAGCTTTCCTATGCAACTACTAACATTATTTAATTCTTTACAAGTCATTGCATTTTGTATTTTGCCTTTTGTTTGTTGCAGTTATTAAATTCACATACCTTTAAATCGGAAAAAAGTGAAAAGATCATGCTGATAAACTCGAAAGCTATTAGCTGTGTTTCAATGTGGCAATGCTTTTTTTAGACCTCAGCTTACACCTATAGTAATTCGTCCGCAGTTTTTTCACACAAGGCATGTTGCTTAATTCAGCCACTGCCCAGCGGTTTGGCAGCAGGGCGGGCAAACCGTTGCTTAATTCAGATGCTTATGAAGCGGCTGGCCAACCTCGCAAACTATCTTTTAGGCGTGTTGCTTAATTCAGCCGCTTTGCGCTTTTGGCTTGCCTGGCTTAAGGCGTGGCTAGAGTACGCTTTTTGTGCTTTCGGCTGAATTAAACAACAATTTACAATAATCGCATGCACACTAGCAACAGTTTTTAGTGCGTTATATGAATGGGATCAAATGTTGTCGTCTGTCCATGCAGACGACAACACAGTACAACGTCTAAAATTAAACTGGACCACACAAGACAAACGAAATCATAATATTTGAAAAGTAATTCATAATAAGTATCCATACTGTTCAACTGCACTTATTTCACCGCCACGAGCTTCTTTACTATGGGGGCAGCCATGTTGATGACGACATCATGACGTGGAAAGCGGCCGGCAAGCCAAGTCAGCCAAGAAAAAGATGGCTTGCGTGGCTGGCCAAGCGGCTGAATTAAGCAACGCCGTTTCATGACGTCACTCGCAAGCGCGCTGAATTAAGCAACGGTTCGCTGGTTATGCGTGCAGCCAAGTCCTTAATCCTCCAGGAAATAGTATGAGGATCGCGTGGAACCTTCCTCCCTGGGATAGCCGCCTTTTTCTTTCATACACGTCGGGTTTGTAGGACATACCCCGTTCTATCCGAACGCGTTGTTCGCGCATTTAAGTTTTGTTGTAAACTTTTAGAACAGGTTGAGTTTCATCGATTGTCGCAATCTGTACACACATATTAGCAGACTCTATGCAAGTGGCTTTGGCCACTTTCTTCCTAAAATAAACTATTTTATTATTATTATGATCATCAATAATTGCTCAATCATCCGTCGGCCATCTTGAAATGGGCATTTTCAGGTTCACTTTTTTCGATCGCGTCACCATCACCGAGCGTCCGGCAGTGACGACGACTGCAAAAAAAACAGCGCCATCTATGTTGCGTGTCGCGCGACATTTTGTCGAAAGATCCCTCTAAGGGCCGGTTGCACCAACACACGTCAAGCAAAACCTCCAAGGTAAATCTCCGGTTAACCAAGGAAAAGCATCGAACCACAGTAAGTTAGTTAACTAGAGATTTACCTTGGGGTTTTGCTTAACTTTCGTGGGTGCAACTGGCCCTAAGGGCAGCCTAAGGGGGTTAAATAGAGGAGGGACAAACATTTCGTACCCTTTCTAGGTCAACATTTTTCCCAAACCTTTTCTGCTAGAACCTTAAAAGTTGGTAGGGATGTTCCTAAGGTGCCCTAAAACAATATCTGGTGTACATACCCCCTTACCACACGGCATATCACTCACTGCTTTGTAGGGTACTGAGTTGAATTGAATTGAAGGGGGTCACATGTAGAGGTAAATGTTTCTCCTGATGAAGAGTTCCTCTAATGGGGGGGAGGGAGTCAATTTAAGGAGTGTTAAAGTGTTTTTACCCAAACCATTTCCTGTTATCAAGTTTTTACATCACAACCATTATCTCCATTCCTTTTTTCAAACACTTTCTTTGATCCGTGTTTCATTTTTAAGGTTTTTTTATATCACAGTTAGTTTGGCCTATATAAAAAAGTTCTTGGAAATTCTTCTCCCCCCCTAAAACTCCCTTCAAGAGTGGACGCTGGGCGGTTCCGCTTGACCTCGTCCGACTAAAAGAAGGCAGACGGCGAAGAGTCAGAAGCGGAAGTAGTTTTTTATTTCTTTTCTTAAGACAAAACAATACTGGGTCAAGTGCTTTCAGAAAAAAAAAAATAATAAATAAATAAAAAAAACGAAATATATAAAAAAGAGGCTCGTAGGTCACTAGGGCGCGCTCAGCCACCCCTGAAGCCACACGAATCTTAAGGGGGGATTTTTTTAAGGATTTGAGGGGAGGGGGCGTGGCCGGCGGGCCTAAACCTTGACCCCGTTATCGAAGTTCACCCTCCCCATTGTTACCCCCCCACTCGCGCGGAATGATGGCTTCGGGTGAACTGTCATTACCCAAATTTACGATGAAATAAAAACAAAATAAACGAAAATAGTTTTTTTTAAATTTTAATTGGACGAAATTCAAGAGGAATTTCAGTCATTTAACTTAAGAATGAACCAGAAGGGCACGCACCACTATAATACTGATATCAGTAGTCCCAAAAACAACTATAATACTGATATACTAACTATATTGATATCAATAGTCCAAAAAACCACTTTAATACTGATATCACTTAGCGTACTGATATCAGTGGTCCTTTAAACCCACAATGATACTGATATCACTAACCATACTGATATTAAGTAGTCTCAAAAACCACTTTAATACTGATATCACTAAGCGTACTGGCATTAGCAGTCACAAAAACCACTTTAATAGGGATACCACTAAGCATACTGATATCAGCTGTCACAAAAACAATATATATATACATGTATAGTTATATCAGTATACGATCATACTGATATCAGTACAGAATCACATACTGGTATTTTCTCCAGGATACACCCCTCTACCACACGGCATGTCTTTGCTGCCAGCCTGCCAGCAGGGTACTGAGTCGAATTGTACTGACCACGCAGTGACCACAATCACTCTTCCGCTCAAACCTATTCGAGTTTTTCATCGATGAAATCGATACATTGCAACGAATAAGTCGATAAGTCGTGCTTAATTTATTCTCACGAATTTGCTTACAATCGTACGACGTACGTAGGTGCGACCAAAAACGAGGCCAGACGTAGGGGTCCGCGCCCCTGGCCCCGTGCTCCGGTCCAGATAACAGCACCCGTCACCCAATGACCTTGAAACTGGGACGCGGCCGGGGACAAAAAAAATAAATAATCGCCTGGCGAATCGATGTTTCGAATCGATTCGAAGGCGCGGTAGCCACGGTAACCGCGGGACGCGTCGCCGTGGCAACGACGGAACGTCCGCACGCGCAAGCGCCAACAGCGCCACCTGCCGTCAAACGCAGGCACTTTTAATATTCGAAGGCGCGGTAACCACGGTAACCGCGGGACGCGTTGCCATGACAACCACGGTAACCACGAAACGCCCCGCCATGGTAACCGCGGGACGCGTTGCTACAGCAACCACGAGACGCCCCATCATGGTAACCACGGTAACCGCGGGACGCGTTGCCATGGCAACCAGCGAACGCGCCCACAGCGCCACCTGCCGTCAAACGCACGTACTTTTTGGGAATCCGAAAATGGCCGCACATTTGAAGGATTGTTAAAATCAAATTAAAAGATTTTAAAATAATTTAAAATGTACCTTTTTATTTAAAACAGGCGGGATGGACGTTGGAAGGCCGACGCTCGGTTGACCGCGAGCGGTTATTGAGGTGGAACCGGTTGCGCATTGCTTGGTACGAATTGGTACGCCAGGGATTTTTAACATCCTCCAAACGGGGGCCGCCCAACCGAAGACACACACAACGAAATTTCAATTTTTTTTAATGGGTCACGCCATGTATTTCGGGTTCGGGTGGAGTCAATTTCCAGAGAAATGCATTTCACGCGTGATTTTTTTAAAAAACTAACTAACACTATGATGTTTGGCGGTTTGAAATGACCAAAAGCGAGCAACCGACGAACTGAACTGAACTGCGTGCCCCTGGAGAAAAAGATGGCATTTCAATGAAACTGATATCAGATTAACCTTAGTGACATCAGTACGATTATACATACCCGATATTACTATATACTGGTTTTTGGGATTGCTGATGTCAGTTTTATAGTGGTTGATGGCACTACTGATATCAGTATGCTTAGTTTTATCGGTATCATAGTGGTGTTTGGGACTATTAACATCAGTATGATTGTGGGTTTTGGGACTACTGATACTAGTATGGTTAGTGATATCAGTATTATTGTGGTGCCTGGGACTATTAACAACAGCATGACTACTAATATCAGTATGCTTAGGTTTATCAGTATTATAGTGGTTTGGGACTACTGATATCAGTATTAGAGTGGTTTTTTGGACTGCTGATATCAGTATGCTTAGTTTTATCGGTATCATAGTGGTGTTTGGGACTACTAACATCAGTATGGTTAGTGATATCAGTATCATTGTGGGTTTTAGGACTGCTGATGTCAGTCTTATAGTGGATTTTGGGACTACTGATACCAGTATGCTTAGTTTTATCAGTATTATAGTGGTTTGGGACTACTAATATCAGTATAGTTAGTGATTTCAGTATTAGAGTGGTTTTTGGGACTGCTGATGTCAGTCTTATAGTGGTTGTTGGCACTATTGATATCAGTACTATAGTGGCTTTTTGGAACCATTAACATCAGTATGTTTAGTGACATCACTTCATTTTTTTACTAATATCGGTATATGATCTGTATATGTGTACTGATATCCACTGTACTGATTATACTGATCTTTTCACCAGGGAAAGAACGTAGGGGTAATTTTGGGCAACCTTTTTTGGGGCTCAGCTTTAAAAGCCATCCCCCTTCCCTTCCACCCCCCCCTCTGAGGATCTCCAAAAGAAGTGGAAATGAAATGACAAAAAGCTCAATACCTCTTTATCAAAATGACTTCCATGCATCCCATTGGATACACGCAACGCATTCTTTTTGTTGCTGCTGGCGGATGAAGATCTTTCTCCATTCTGTGATAAAAATCGTTTTAAAAAGACTGATCAAAGCTGCTGATATATTTTTTTTCTACTGTCATGAACAATGACATCTGACCACTTCGACCATGGGACAATACCATTGTGTAAATGCGCGAGCACGGAAATGGCGACTGGTCGACCTTGGGAAGGGGGGAGGGTCACTTCGTGAAATTTAAAAAAAAA